>JAEANM010009593.1:0-16275 GCA_017656035.1 Myanophis thanlyinensis
GAAAGAAAGAAAGAAAGAAAGGAATCTAGGAGGAAGGCAGGCAGGCAGGCAGGCACTCTGGGAAGCAAACAGCCTTGGCCAATCTTCCTTGAGCCCAGAAAGCAGGGAATGGAAGGCAGCCCCTTCCAGCCCCTGAGAATCCACAGGCTGAACAGTGTGGCCCCAGTATAGGGTGGGGGGCACCCATAAGGCCATCTATCCCAGCCCCATAAATAAACAGAGACACATCGGCAGCTTGCTGGAGGTGGGTCTTGCAAGATGAGGTCACTTGGTGGCAGCTGCCCACCAAGACGGGTGTCCTGAAGGTAGCCAGGCACTGGCCTTGCACTCACCTCCATCTCTCATCCGGGTCCAGGTGTGACAGGTCAACCTGCAGAGAAGGAGGGAGAGCAGCTGCACTCGAGGGAGGCAGGAGATCCCGCTGCCTCAGCCAAGGGGATCCCCCAGAACTCCCTTTGGGTCCGCCAGGATCCAGAAAGGGAGACGTGCCAAAAGTCATTCAGGGTTATTATATTCACAGAACTACCCAGAACCCCCCCCCCCCCGAGGGTTGGGCTGGCTGGCTGGCTGGCTGGCTTAGTGGGGTGCTGTGGATTTTAGGATAGCTGTGAACACCCCCCTCCCCCCCTTCACCTGCAGGGTAGCCATCCCAGCAACTCCCAGAGCAGCCTCTGAGCAAAGCGCTGGGCAGCCTCCGGACCCCTTCGGATGCCAGAACTTCCTCGGGGCAGACATTCCACCCTCATTGTGACGTGGCATCGCTGGCCTCTGCAGGGACCCCCGGCCGGCTCTCCTTCTCCCGAGCACCAGAGGCCTTTCTTTCGCCCCCTGGATAGCAGGCCCAGCGCAGGGAGAGCCAGAAGACCCTGGGAAAGACCCTGGGAAGACCCCCTTCTCCTCTGAGGAAGACTGACCGGCATTTCGCTCAGAGGCCAGAGATGCCCCCCTGTTCTGAAGAGCCTGATGTGAAGGCCGTCCAACAGGTGGGTGGGGAACATTTACAACTATCCTAACACACGGCTGAGACCCGGAGCAGGTTGCCAGCAGGTAGATGTCCAGGATCACGGACCGAATGGCCTTTAATGTCCCTCACACACTGCGGAGGGCCAACAGTTTTAAATCAACCACCTATTTAATTCTTTTTAATCTGTTTTTAATTGTTTAATTTATTGATTCTGTTTTAAATGGTTGTACACCACCCAGAGTCCCTTCTTGGGAGAGGGGTGGTATATAAATTTAAATAAACAGTTCACACCGGAAATAAATGGACTCCTTTTTAACATGACAACATCTTTTAGGAAACCTGTTATGGTGGCCCACGTCTCCGCCTTGAACGTTACGGGAGCAACAGGCTTGGAGCTGCCAGGGCTTCCTCTCCGCTCCCCCAATTTGTGACGGCTAACGACAGCACACTAATGGCCGGTAGAGGTGCGACGCAGAGGGACGCCAGACCGAAAAGGGGCCAGTAAATTGTTTGGGACAGAGAAGATAAGTTTACGGACAGAATGGTTGAACTGTGGGAAACCTCTGGGGTCTCCGGGACAGTTCCCAAACTTCTGCAATAATTTTTTTCCCCGTTTGAACTGGAGACTTGCTAACAAACTAAGTTCTGTGAGTGCTCTCTGAGCTTGGGGTGCATGGGTTTTCAGACGTTTCATGACCCAACTAGATAACTTCATCAGTGCTAGGAGAGGATGGGGAGAGGGAGGAGGAGGAGGAGAACAATGATGATTGTGGAGTTCTTGGTGCTCTCTGAACTTGGTGACTTTTTTGTGGAAGTTTCGTGACCCGACTGGTTAACCTCCTTCAGTGCTGAAGATGTTCTCTAGTTGGGTCATGAGATGTCTGCAAGAAAACAACCAAGTGCAGACAGCAGCAAAGACACACACACACACCTCCTCCTCTCTCGCTCTGCAGCCCCCCTTCCTTCTAGCACTGATGCTGTTACCTGGCTGAGTGAATGAAGAATCTGTAAGAAACCCACCAAATTCTCAGAGCACCGAGTGCCACACAGAAGCCAGTTTGTGACCAAGTCCCCAGACCAAACTGAAAAAAGAAATCCTTATAGAAGTTGAAAACTGTCGGCCCCAGGGTTTCCCCAGGAAAGGAGCAACAGGTATCTGTGACCTGCAACTTCACCTGCTCAGAGATAAGCTCCAGCTACACCTGCTTAGCCCTGCAAGCTGATCTTGGCCTAAGGATGCCAAACAGATGGCTAAGCACAGGGCAAAGGTTGCTGCCAGCCCGGGACCAACGAGCAAAACTCTTCCGTTTTTGTACATTTCCGGTGTTACCTGGAGTCACAGATCACCTTAGTTTTGACTCACAAAAGTGGATCAACTCTTATCTTGGCTGGGACACAGTTAGTGAATCGGAACGTCCTTGGCTATCACTGGAGGTTTTTAAGAAGAGATTGGACAGCTGTTTGTTTGACATGGTAGAAGGTCTCCTGCCTGAACAGGCATCTCCAACCGTGGCAACTTTAAGACTTGTGGACTTCAACTCCCAGAATTCCTCAGCCAGCAAAGCTTTATCAATTCCCAGAATTCCCTAGCCAGCAAAGCTTAAACACAAGTCTTAAAGTTCAAGTCCACAAGCAAAGCTGGCTGGGGAATTCTGGGAGCTGAAGTCCGCAAGTCTTAACGTTGCCAAGGTTGGAGACCCCTGAAAAAGAAAACTTCCAAAATCCGTTCCAACAGTGTTATTCTATAATTCTAAGAAACTGTTTTGCATCTCTAAGGGGGCTGCAATTGCTGGGGGCAGGATCTCATCCCCACCCTCTAACTGTTAGGATGGCTGAGTCTAACAGGAGCCTCAGTGAGTGTGGGTGACTCATCCTTTCAGAGGTTACAAAGGTGTGTAAAGCACACCTCTTCCTCCTCCACCGCCATTGGCTCTCAGCAGGCTCTGCTGATCAGAGGGGAGCTGCCTCTCCTCCTCTTAAGAGGCAGCATGAGAGGCTGGAAAGAACTCACACAATTGTTGCCACACAAAAATTGGCCTTCAACATTTTCTCCACCCAACAGACCAAGAGTTCCACAGGTGTTTGGAAATAGGGCTGAAAAGGACCTTGGAGATCTTCTAGTCCACCCCACAGCTTAAGGAGGAGGACCCTATACCAGTCCAGACAAATAGTTGTCCAGTTGTCTCTTCTGGAAAGCCTCCAGGGATGGAGCATTCACAACTTCTGGTGGCAAACTGTTCCACTGGTTAATTGCTCTCTCAGGAATTTTCTCCTTAATTCCAAGATACTTCTCTCCTTGATTAGTTTCCATCCATTGCTTCTTGTCTTATCCTGCCTTGGGGGGGGGGGGGGGCCTTTGGAGAATAAATCTTCCCTGTGACAGCCCTTCAAAGTATTGGAAGATGCTACCGGTATCCGTGGCTGGCTCGGGAATTCTGGAAGTTGAAGTCCAAAGGTCATAAAGTTGCCATAAATTGCTCATCCCTGGCATGGCAGGAGCCCACCTAACCTGCCCTTCCATTGCTTCCCTGCTCTCTCCAATTAGGTGAGATGGGCAGCATGGAAGTTTAATAAATTAAATAGATAAATAGATAATCAGGATAGCTAATAGTGCCTTAGAACCTTACATCAAGTAGTCCCTGACTTACAACCGTTTGTTTAGCAACCGCTCAAAGTCGCAACAGCACTGTAAAAACGACTAACAACCGGTCCTCGTTCTTACAACTGGCACAGCACCTGTGCAGCCATGCAAGCAAAAGTTAAGCGTGCGGCAACTGGCACGTATGACAGCTGCAGTGGCCCAGGCTGACGTTGTGATGGTCATTTGGGACCTTCCTGGCTGGCTTCTGTTGACCAAAGTCAATGGCGGAAGCAGGACTTATTTAATGACACCTCCACTGGTTTGTTTAACAGCCATGGCAATCGTCATTAGAAAATCAGGTTTGATTCCCTTAATAACCGCCTTGTTTAGCAACAGAAATTCTAGTTCTGGTCCCACGCTGAGGACTGCCTCTGTTTTGGGGTACCTGACTGGCTCCCTGGACAGGTGAGCCAACCGATAACAGCTTTCTAGGATGGCTTCGGACTCTCCTGCAGGTTTCCTTTTTATTACTTCATAGCTTTATGTTTTCAAATGATTTTCTTCCCCATGTCCTTGTCTCGTCTCTTGTCCTCCTTCCTAACCCTGTGTAGCTGCCAGAGTCTCAACAGTGAGAAATAAATACAAGTAGTACTTTACATGTCGTCCTCGACTTACGACAAAGTTCAAAGTTACCACGGCACTGAATAAAGGACCATTTTTCACACTTGCGACCATTGCAACATCTTCGTGATCACATGATCAAAATTCAGACACCTGGAAACTGACTCGTATTTATGACGGTCGCAGTGTCCCAGAATCCCCTTCTGCGAGCAAAACCAATGGGGAAGCAAGATTCACTTAACAATCATCTTATTAACTGCCGTGATTCACTCAACAACTGTAGCAAAAAAAACATAATTAAAAAGGGGCAAAGCTCAGTTAACAACTGTCTCGCTTAGCAAAAGAAATCTGGGGCTCCATTGTAGTCGTAAGTCGAGGGCTATCTAGATCTGCAAACCCCAAGGCTGACAGATGCACCCTGATATAAGACTTGCTCTAACTCTGCCATCCATCCATCCGTCCCTCTTGCTTCTTGTAAAAAGACCGAGAAATGGAGAGCAGGAATCTCACCCGGTGTCACCTTTCCCGTCACTGGGACGCTCCAGGGGAAATTTTAATTTTCTTTTAAATTTGTGGTTCAATTTACACGCTGCCCATGGGCCTGACGGGCGATTCTAGGCGGCCGGAGAAGGGAAGAGAGGCCTTTGGGAAAGCCAGAAAGGAGAACCGTCTCCTTTCCTGAGCTCCTGCTTGAATCAGGTCAGGCTGGGCAATGTACAGAAGCGTGGGAGCAAAGGAAGGCCTGACTGCCCACAGCCGGTACCGAGTGAGAATCATGCAAGGACCTGTTTCTGAAGCTTGAAAAGGGGTGGACTTCAATTCCCAGCTGACTGGGGAATGCTGGGAGTTGAAGTGCAGCCCTCTTCAAGCTATCAAGCCTGGGAAACACTGCAGGTAGACGGTGGCAGTATCATTCCTTGGTAGGGACTGTGGAATTCCCCGCCACAAGAGCCCAGGCAGTCCTACTTTGGACAGCTTTGCTGGCTGGGGAATGCTGGGAGGTGAAGTCCAGCCCTCTTCAAAGTGTCACGCTCGAGAGACAACTCCATTAGACCCTTGGTAGCTTCATTCCTCGGCAGGGGCCGTGGAACTCCCCGCCACAAGAGCCCAGGAGGTCCTGATTTGGAGCAGCCACCAGGGGGACAGGAGACGCCAAAGGCCTTTCCCGGGGGTGCTTGGCCTGGATACGGGGGTCCCTTTAAGGGAAAGCCGCTCGTTTGCTGGCTCAGGTAGACTGTCCCTGGCGCTGGAGGCTCTACCCAGCTGCGAGGGGACCGGGCTCGCAGGGCTGTCGAGGGGAAGGGACCAGCCTTCCTCCTCCTCCTCCTCCTCCTCTCCCCTTCCCGCCTCCTCCCACCGACCCCCGCCGGCGACTCACCTCTTCGGCGCCGGGCTCCAGCGGCGCCCCCACCACCTCCACTTCCACCACCGCCATCTTGCCCCCGCCTCACCGCCAACTCGCTTCCGCCGACGTCCACCAATCACCGCCCTCGGCTCCCGCTCCGCCAATCGCCGCCCTCGGATGGGGCGGCGGAGGGCGGGCGGCTGTCAGGGACCGTCGAAGAAGTGCTGTTTTCCCCCTCGGACGAAACCACGTAAAAGCCAATTGAAGGGGGGGCACTGAGGGGCTCAGGGTGTTTGTGGGTGGAGAACAGGCCACCTCTCCGGGGATCCGGGCCTGGAAGGGACCGGCGCCTTTTCAACGCCTCTTCCAGGGAAGAGGAACTGAGAGATGGTCCCCGGGGCGAGTGGGAAGAACTACGCCTCCCGGCATTCCCAGCGGCCTCGAACGGAGCTGAGCGATTGGCGGACGGCGCCAGCTGGAAGCGGGTGACGTCAGAGCGCGAGCGGCGCGTGGGCCTATCCGGAGCAAGGCGGGCGGAGGTGGCGGGAAAAGCGAAGCCGCGGACGGGGCTAATGGGCGTTGTAGTCCAGCCGCGATGGCGCCGCTGAGGATCCGCTGCGTGGTCTCCTTCTCCTCGCAGGTGACGCGGCCTCGGGTGCCGGGGCCCTCCGGGGTCGGGGAGGGATCGGCCCGGTCGTGGGGATGCGGCGGCGCCCGACACGTGTCTGCTCCTGGGCTCGGCTGGGGAGCATGGGAGCCCCTGGCGGGGGTCCCCGAGGAATCACACCTCCTCTGAATGAATGGTCATAAGTCGAGGACTGCCCGCAATAAAGGATCAACTGAGATCAGCTCATGGGGTTGTTATGGTTTGTGGGCCGCACAACATGGGCTTTGTAGTTCAGGCAGTCCTCGACTTACGTCCGCAAATGAGCCCAAAATTTCTGTTGCTAAGCGAGGCAGTTGTTAATTTTGCTCCATTTTATGACCTTTCTTGTCACATTGGTTAAGGGAACCACTGCAGTTGTTAAGTTAGTCAGCCGGTCGTTAAGTGAATCCGGCTTGCCCCATTGACTTTGCTGGTCAGAAGGTCACAAAGGGGGATCATGTGACCCCAGGACGGCTGCAACCATCATAAGCACGCATCAACTGCCAAGCTTCTGAATTCTGATCAGTTGACCCCGGGGATGGTGCAACGGTCATAAGTGTGAAAAACAGTCATAAGTCACTTTTCAGCACTGCTGTAACTTTGAATGGTCACTAGATGAACTGTCGTAAGTGAAGGACTTCCTGTATTATACTTGCCAACTAACATAGTTCTTTGGTATTTTGATTTGTTTTTGCCTTCTAGGGCAGCGGTGGCAAACCTTTTACGTCACCAGGTGCCGTCCTTTGTGCCAGAAAGGCACGCCAAACCGTCCCGTGAGCCATGCGCAGCCCTGTTGCCTCTGCACTCCGTTCTCACGCTCCTTGTGCGCAGCCCCTGCAGCCCGTTCTTGCGCTCTGTTGCGCGCTAGCCAGCTGGCTTTTGCCGCACGGGAGCGCCAAAACCCAGAAGTGCAGCCTCCCAGCATGGCGCGCATGTGTGTGTGACGAACAGCTGGCTGGTGCGCATGCACATATCGGAAACCGGACATTCGGCTCTCGGAGGATGCGTGCCTGCTGGGATGCTGCGCTTCCCGGTTTTGGCGTTCCCGCGCGGCAAAAACCAGCTGGCTAGTGCGTGACGGAGCACAAGAATGAGCTACACGGGTTGCGTGTGCTGGAGCACGAGAACGGAGTGCAGAGCACACGGGATGGTTTGGCATGCCAGAAAGCTTGCAGGATGGTTTGCCATGCTGTTTCCGGCCCGCGTTCCATAGGTTCGCCACCACTGAGCCAGGGGTTGATCCAGCCATGGCAGAGGGCAATGCAGAGAAGTGTTGATTGATCACTTCTGACTTTTCTAAACTGAAAAACTGGTTTTGTTCCCCAGGTCAGGTCAGGTCGGGTCGGGATGCCTGGCTTGTCTTCTGGGAGGAGAAAGCTTGATTGGTTCTCTGGCTGGTCTCTTGGTCAGCTCCAAACAACCGGACGGAGGGCTTGATTTCCACCTTTATTTAGCACCTGAAATCTCCCACCTGCTTTCATCAGACTTTACTATGAGAAGGAGGGGCTGCTTTCATCCTGCCCGGTCCATGTTCTATGAATGTAAGCTAAGGACCAGAGTTCCTTCTTTGAGTGAGAGGAATCCTTTTGAATGGGAACCTTCTGAATAAATTATAATTAAATGACCTCATTGGGGTCTGAGCCTGGGCCATATTTGACTAAGAGTTTCCCTGCGCCTGACACGCCTTTGAGTATCACCATTAAGCCTTCATTGAATGCTTTCCTCTCTGATCCAGGACCCGAAATACCCCGTGGAGAACCTCTTGCTGGAGGAAAGGGTTCAACCCTGGCTCTGCTGCCCCTTGGACCGCAGCCAGCAGCTGAGAGCCGAGCTGCAGCTGGAGCAAGCTGGCTGCATTGGCTACATCGATGTGGGTAAGCCCAGTATGTGTGTGTGTGTGTGTGGGTGAGAGTGTGTGTGTGATTTGGAATGTGCTCTTTGGTGGGGGAGTCAAAGGTTTATATTCCTCTTCTCTAGAGCATGGAGCAAGGGATCGCAGCTAAGCATCAGGCTCCTTTTATTTTATTTATTGGTAAAATTTATTAGCTACCCATCTTGGCACAGGGTAACCCCGGAGAGTTTGCAATCTTACAATCGAACTATATAAAATCTAAAAGGCATCAATAAAATGCTGGGAAGACCCAGTCAGTGGCTTAGGCTCTCATATACAGGTAGTCCTCGACTTACGACCACAATTGAGCCCAACATTGCCCCATTTTAGGACCTTTCTTGCCACTGTTGATCAGTGAAGCCCTGCAGTTATCAAGTTAGTAACCGGGTCATTAAGTGAATCTGGTTTCCCCATTGGCTTTGCTCGTCTGAAGGTCACCAAAGGGGATCACG
The DNA here is from genome assembly GCA_017656035.1 of Myanophis thanlyinensis. Lineage (NCBI taxonomy): Eukaryota > Metazoa > Chordata > Lepidosauria > Squamata > Homalopsidae > Myanophis > Myanophis thanlyinensis. The sequence continues at coordinate 8,501 of JAEANM010009593.1, forward strand.
TGAGCCCCCAGGACACTGCAACCATCGTAAACGTGAACCAGTTGCCAAGCGCCTCAATTTTGATCACATGGCCGGTCGTAAGTGTGAGAAACGGTCAGAGGTCGCTTTTTCCAGTGCCGTTGTAACTTTGAACGGTCACTAAATGAAGAGTTGTAAGTCGAGGACTCTCTGGAGCTGTCAACGCATGAGCTGACCTGTGGCTGTGTTGGGACTCAAGGGGGAGGGGGCGGAGGGGCTTCCCCCGGAGAGTAAGGGGGCTTGCTTGCTTCCTGCTTTTGGGTCCCCAGGGAACTGGGGCTCTGCTTTCCTCCAGATCGAGGTGGGCCGCTCCTCGTGGCCCCCAGACCAGGATTACCTCACCCTGCTGCCCACTGCCACCTTGATGATGCCGGCCGATGCCCGACTGGACAGGAACCGCTCCGGGGTCCGGATGTTTAAAGAAGGTAAAAAGGAGAGGCTGGCCTGCCTTGGGCAGGGGGTTGGGCTAGAGGACCTCCAGGGTCCCTCCCAGGTTTTGCAGGATCCGCTTTGCTGTGTCGCGCAGGGGACTTGCTGGCTCCCGTCCTGGCGGAGAAGTGGGACCGGGTGCGGCTGACCTGCAGCCAGCCCTTCAACAGGCGCGCCCAGTTCGGCCTGGCCTTCATCCGCCTCCGCACCCCGCAGGATACAGAGGAGGGCCAGGGGGGTCCCGCAGCCCCCTCCCCGGCTCAGGTAAGGCTTTGCGGGGGTTCTGGGCTGCTCCAACCTTGGTGGCTTTAAGACTTCTGGACTTCAAGCCCCAGAATGCCCTAGCCGCTTTCCACGCCCGGTTGCCAAGCAAACCAAACGGATATCAGTTGAACCAGGAGTTCTCAACTTACAACAGTTCATTTAGTGACCGTTTGAGGTTACAGCGGCACTAAAGAAAGTGATAACCATTTTCACTCTTACGACCCTTGCAGCATCCCCGTGGACAGGTGTTCAAAATTCAGGCACTTGGCCACTGACTCGTATTTATGACGGTCGCAGTGTTTCCTGGGGGTCATGTGATCCCTTTTTGTGACCTGAACAGGGAAGCAGGATTCATTTAACAACGGTGTCACTAACTTAACAACCTCAGTGATTCACTTAACAAGAAAGTGGCAAGAAAGATCATAATGTGGGGTCAAACTCACTTAATGAGTGTCTCGCTTAGCAGCATGAATTTGGGGCACCATTGTGGTTGTAAGTGGAGGACTCCCTTTCTCCATGAATGCATAGCTAATCCTTGCTCTCTGCCTTCGTTTCAATGACTCCTCTTCCTCGGCCGAGCCAATGCCTTCCTCTGTTTCCCCCTTAGGCTTCTCCGGAGTCGGCCCCCAGGCCGGGGGGCTCCAGTGGAGTCTCTGGGGGGACCCTTTCCCCGGCAGGGCCATCGTAAGTACCCAGATTTGCCCTGGGCCGCTCTGGCTGCTGTGCCACTGTTTGTTTTTTAATTTGAAAGATTAATAACTTTAAAACTACAAAATCCACCTGATTAAAACATTAAAAGCAGCAAAAACCTGTCCGTAATCTGTTCCCACGTGTGCCTGACCTGCTTCCCTTGTCAGAAGGGGCTGAAACTGTATCTGTATCAATGTGTGTGTGTGTGTGTGTGTGTGTGTGTCCGTCCGGGCATTTCCTGGGGTTAGGAATTAGTTTATAAGTCTGGAGTTGTATTCTGTATTTGAATGTATTCTGTGCTTTGTGTGATTGTACCGATGGAGGCTCCTTCAATTTCGCTGCACACATGTTGTGCATTGACAATAAAGGATTGAGCTGAATTGAACTGAATTCAGCAGCGCCCTGGAATCCTGGCAAAGCAAATCTTTCCCCTCTGGGGGTGTGGAAGACCCCAGCCCATCATTCACCCGGGATGTGTTTCTTTTCCTCCTTCAGGTCCGGCACCCAGGAGGAGACGCTGCTCAAGAGCCGGCTGCAGCAGCTGGACTCGGCCCTCCTTGGCAAGGGGCTGAGTCCCTCGGGCCTGAGCCGCCCAGCCCGGCTGGTCCTGAAGGCGGCAGCCTCTGCCCGCAAGCGAGCCCCTCCCCTGCCCGCCGGGTCTCCACCACCACCTGCAAGGAGCAAAGAGGACGGCCCCCCCCTGAGGGCAGCCCAAAGCCCCAGGGCACCAAGTGAGTGGGGGGAGGAAGAGGGGCTCTGGGCCAGTGGGAAGGGGTACCTCGAGGGCTGCCTGGGCCCTTCCTTCATCCAGAGATGCCCATTAGACGGGACCCAGAAGGGATGGTGTGAAAGTTTGGCGTCATGGTTAAAGTGTTGGCCTAGAAGCCAGGAGGCTGTGAGTTCAAGTCCTGCTGCCTTAGCCATGGAAGCCGACATGGGTGATTTTGGGACCGAGAGAAGAGAACAGGGTTGAACTGAGGATCTTTCTAATCTCGGTGGTTTTCTTGCAGACGTTTCATGACCCAGCTAGGGAACATCATCAGTGCTAGGAGGGAGTGGTGCAGTGGTGAGAGGGCAGTCCTGCAGGCTGTTTGGCTGCCTGCAGTTTGTCAGTTCGAATCCCACCAGGCTCTCAGCCTTCCGTCCTTTGGAGGTGGGCAAAATGAAGACCGGCTCTGTAAACCCGCTCAGAAAGGCACTGAGAAGCGGCATATAAGTCTTGCTGGGCTCTCATGAAGGAACAGTCAGTGAAGATGTTCCCTAGTTGGGACATGAAACACCTGCAAGGAAACCGCCAGGCTCAGAGATCACCCGGACCCGACCCCCCCCCCTTATAACAGCCTGTTTTGCCCCCTCCCTCCACTAACCACGCCACTTCTTATCCTCCATTCTCCCATTGGAGGTTTTAGTGTGTCACCCTGGTGAGGTTTTCCAAGGTCACCTAAGGCCAGCCAGGCGCTGGGACCTCTGGTGCCCAGGCGGGTGCCATTGGTGTGGGAGCCCCCTCCTCCTCCTTGGCCCTGGGCAGCTCACAAACACCACAGCAGAAGGGAAACCCACAGAGCAGAAGTCAGAAGCCTGGAGGGGGGGGTGAAAATGGCATTTTTACAGCCTCGGCCCTAAGCCCGGTCCGACTTCCTTTTTTATGATTATTATTATTATTTTAAATTGTTTTTATTTTTGAAGATATACAGTATATATATATATGACATGCCTTAAACACATGAAAATGTGATTTCTTGATGTTAATTTATGATGTTAAATGATGTTAATGTTAATATCAAATGATAATGTTGAGACTGACAATTTTGATGACCCTGCAAGGGTCACTCACACTCAAGGGCGGGGCTGTGCCCATAAAGGATTCGCAGAGCTGCCTGCAGATCAGCCTTCCTCTTGTGGGATCTTGCAAATCGACCTGATCTCCACCGGTTGCTCTTCTCTTTAACCGGCAGGCCGTTCCCGGGGGATTCACCTTGCCGGCATCTTCCTTCCCCCAGGGCCCAGAGAGGAGAAACCCGCCAGGAGCAGCTGCTTGAAAACAAAGAAGAGATCCGGATCGCAAGGCCGCGCCAGGAGGTGAGGGGGCCGGGCCTGGGCTGACCCTGGCAGGGCTCTACTACTGGCGGTCCTCGGCTTACGGCCACAGCGGAGGTCTGGTTTTCCATGGCTAATCAGGCGGCTGTTCAGTGAACCAAGCCTGATTATTTTACCAGTTTTCCTGCCAGGGTTGTTGATGGAATCGCTGCAGTCGTTAAGTGAAACACACGGCCATTAAGCGAATCCGTGTTCTCCCATTGTTTGTCAGAAAGTGGGGGGTGGAGGGACTTTGACAGGAATTCTGCAATTAAGTGGGCAGGGGGAAATACTTCCACCTTCAGGGGGGAAGCAGGCAGAGAAGACAGAAATTCAACTGCTCCGTTTTACGACCTTTTTTCCCACAGTTGTTCAGTGAATCACTGCAGCTAAGATAGTGACACGGTCATTAAGTGAGTCCGGCTTCCCCATCCACATTGTTGTCGGATGGTCACAAATGCTACGGCTGTTATAAATACAAGCCAGTTGTTAAATTTTGCCCAATTTTAATCATGTGAACATGGGGGTGGATGCCTCCGTGGTCGTAAGTGTGAAAAACGGTCATAAGTCGCTCTTTTCAGCGTCCTTGTAACTTTGAACGGTCACTGTAAACGAACAGATGTAAGTGTGGGACCACCTGTGAAGGAGTTTTTTTCTCCAGGCCTAGGAGTGGCCCCCGGAGGGAGGGGAGAGCCCCCAGCCAGAGAAGGAGACCCCCAATCTGGGAAAGTGACGAAGAGGAAGGAGGAGGAGCTGCGTTGGACACCTGCCCAATCTGCACAGGTGAGCCAAGTCCCAGGAAAGGTTCCCCACCAGGAGAAGAAGGGAAAACCCTGCAGGGGGGGGGGGAGGGCAGACGAAAGGCCTGTGTGTAGACCACACCCAAGAAACTGGTGTAATGGGCTGTGTGTGTGTGTGTGCGTGCACGTGCACGTGGGGGGCAGGGTACCCCCAGCCCACTCACTTCTGAAATGCCAGGGTTGGCAGGTCTGCAAGTTTGGGGGTTAGCATCCTAAATGTACATTTAAATATCTATTTAATCTGGCTATTGTTCAATCTGGCTTTGCTGGTCAGAAAAGGTCGTTCACATGACTCCGGGACACTGTGACCGTCATAAATATGAGTCAGCCACCAAGCATGCAGATTTTGATCGTGCAGGAGCGTCTGCTGGTGGTCAGAATTTGGTGCTTGCTAAAAGCTTTTGCTTTCTCCCATCACAGGTCGTTTCCCAGCCGAGCTCTTGCCCGCCCATGCCTCCACTTGTGGGGAAGAAGAGGCGGGGGCGGTGATGCCCTCTTCGTCCCCTGTGGAGGGATCCTGGGTGGAGTGCCCCCTCTGCCAAGACCGCTTTCCTGCCTCCGAGGTGGAGGGTCACGCCAGCGGCTGCGGGGAAGAATACCCTTAATCCTTGGTCCCAGGTGGCCTCCAGCGATGAGGGCAGAGGGCGTCCTTTGCAGCCGAAGCCTCCTGGCTCTCTTGGTCAGACATCAGAGGAGGGGCTGGGAGACCCTCCCTCCCTCCCTCGAGGCCTCCGGAGAGAAGAGCCACGAGAGGACATGGCGGTCGGAGTGGACAAACCGATGGATGCTGAAACCCTGGACTCCGTGACCCACGAATCCACAGCCATTTGCCTCTGACACCCCCTTCTTCCCCCCAAGCAGAGCACAGTCACTAAGAGGGAGGGTCTGCAGCCTTTGCCGTGGGATTCACTGGGACATTTCGAACTTCCAGATATTGAGGTTGTTTTAACCTCTCAACACAATAGATTGATGGTGATGATGATTTGCAGCAGCCGGAAGAGGATGTGATTTGATTCAAGAGCCTTTGGGGTTTTTGGGAGGGTGGGTGGAGAGGAAGGATTGGTAGCCTGTGATGAAGCTCAGAAGATGGACTGGCATGGAGGCCGTGGGGTGGGGTCTCCCCATGGAAGGGGGGGGTGCCTCGTGGCTGCTGGCCTTCAGCTTAAGGCCACCCTGGTTTGTTGCATCGGGGGTGGGGACTTCTCCTTGCCCTCTGAATTGGAGGGAGGGAAAGGGTGGCACAGTGGGCTGCAGACTGTCCCCCCAAAAATTCTAGCTGGAAGGTGGCACGCCAAATAAAGTTTCTTTCCTGGAACAGTTTGGCTTGACTCCTTTTACCTGTGAGTGTGTGTGTAATTTTATTGAAGAAATGTATGTGTTTTTGTTTTTTGTCTTTTTAACACATTTTTTAAAATGTTTTGTTTAATAGTGTTTTCCGTTTTGTTTTTTATATCCTTTTTTTGGAGTTTGTATTTTAACCTGAATAAAATAAGATTTGTGAGGAAGAAAAGGAAGAAATGTGTATAGCAAGGTAACATTACAAAGAGAAGGAAAGATCCAGAGAAGGATGAGTGAATAAGTAAGAAAGAAGAGGAAATAAAAGGAAATAAAAACAGAAGAGAAAAGAGTATACAGAAAGTGCCTTCCAGTCTTTTTGACAGAGGTTATAAATGCATTTATATATAAAGCTGTATCTTAATTTTCTTCCTTCTGTAAGCTTTCTAATCTTCAAGGCCATAAATCACAAGCTCAGTTTTTTTCTCTTATTCAGCAAAATGCTGGTGGGGGTTTCCAGTCACATTAATATACTTGTTGGTCTTTCTCTAACCAAGTCAATTTTGCCATCTCTGCTATCTCTGTTACCTTCAGCAGCTGTTCCTGCATGGTGGGTATTTCAGGGTCTTTCCATAACATGCAATTCTTGTTTGTTATAGTGATGCCCATATAGTTCATATTTATCCCTGGTTTTGTTTTTCATTCCATTTGTTTTTCCATTTTCATGTTCTTTGTCGACATTTTTTCATCTTTTGTTTCCTAATTTTAAAACCAGCTATAAAGCCCCCAAATCTGCTACTTTTTCCCTGAATCAATCTATTCCTTCCAGAGAATCTTCTAAAAATGATCGCTAGGTCCTCCACGAACACCCACAATTCATATATAGAATAGAATAGAATAGATTTCTCTCTTAAGATTCACTACACCTTGTTTTATTTCTCTTTGGGAGCTTCCAAATCTAAAACAAATAGCTATGGCAACAACCTTGTCTGGTCCTTTTCTATATCTCACAAGGTTCTGTTAAGTTCTTCCAGTATTTGTGGGGTGGGTCGGTGGGTGGGTGAGCTTATCCTGCCAGGTATCTGAAAGCAGGATGAGAAGCAACGCATCAATAAATCAGAACTGGAAGGGGCCTTAGAGATCTTCTAGTCCAACCCCCTGCTCAAGCAGGAAACTTATGTTTTCTAGAACTAAGGAGGAATTTCCTAGCAGTGAAGACAGCCAGTGGAACCGCTTGCCTCCATCAGTTGTGGGTCCTTCAAGATCCCTTCCAGCTGTTATTCTGTATCAGCGGTGGCAAACCTTTTACTTGCCAAGCGCCAAAAAGTACTGCTTTGTGCTGGCGATTTGGACTTGCATGCAGCTCCATGTGTGCTGCATGTGCAACTGCACCATCTGTGCATGCATGCAGCTTTTGCACGTGCAATGCACATGCCGTACACATAGGCACATACACACACGAGCAATTGCGTGTGCATGCGCAGGAGCGCTCTGAAGACCAGCTGGATTTCCTGCTGCAATCGAGCGCATGCACAGTGGAGGCCCGAAGACCAGTTGCATGCGGGCATGCGCAATTGCATGTGCATGCTCAGCTGGAGGTAAGTGGCTGACAGCTTGTGTGCCCAGCAAGATGGCTCTGCGTGCCACCTGTGGTCCCCATGCCATGGGGTTCGCCATCAGGGTTCTATATTCTGTAAAATCACTTTAAAAAAAACTTTTTTAAATCCAGCCACAAAGCTTCAAAAGATTCGCTTTTTCACGCTGCTGGTGCCCTGGCCCTCCATTTCCTGAGCTGCTTTGCTGAAAAGAGCATCTTGAGCCTTTTTTCTCTTCCCGTCCTTGTCTGCCCTGGAAGCCGTCTCTTCCTCTCGCTTTCTGGATAAACAAGGTTGTTTACTCCGGGGCTGCGAATGAGCCTTTGCCCTGCCCTCCTGGGGCTCCAGTTTTTATCTCGTGGCTCTGTTTGCCCTCGAGCCACAGCCAAAAGACCCAGGAAGGCAGGCGTGGATGTGGTGCCCATCATGCCCTCTTGCATTCTGGGCAGCTGGAGGGAGCCTGGCGGAGGCCATGAGCGGAACTGGCGGACAGGAGATGCTTCCTGGGTTTCTCCTCTGCCGGCCATGCCTGGGAATGGGACCCTGCATGCCCAATGCCGCCTTTAGAGGGGGCCAATGCAGTGGTGGAATTCACATTTTTTTACTTTACTTTACTTTACTTTACTTT
>JAEANM010009594.1:0-16274 GCA_017656035.1 Myanophis thanlyinensis
GCTTACAGAAACTGCCCACCCAGTCACATGACCCCCCCCAGCCACGCCCACCAAGCCACACCCACAGAACCGGTAGTTTAAAAAATTGAATTGCACCAGTGGTTCAAGTGAAGAGTTTTCTAATTTTTGTTTTGTCCATCTCCTGGACAAGAAAATTAAAATATGATTAAGCTGTCAGAGAGGTTTTAGAAGTTGCTGTGGCTTCAGGTTGCCTACCCTGACTGTTTTTAACCATATTTTAGCTGGCATAACCAGGAATCAGGGATGAATGGAGATGTGGTTGCAAACAATTGAAGGAACCCACACAGAGTTGTATATCTGTGTAAATGTGATTATAAACAACTGAATAATATTATTCCCAGAGTCAGTACCTCCTTTTGCCAATCATCTACATTTATCAAAGAGGAAGTTGAGTTTTTCCTGACAACCACCATAAATTCACAAGAGATTCAGATAATCGGATTCTTGTGCTTTTGATTCAGGCTATTTCCATTATTTCAATTACAAGAGCAGCTAATTTACAATGCAAAACAACCCCCACCATGCTTTGTTCACCATTCCTTCAAAATGTAGGCTTATAGTATTGTGTTTCGCTAAGACAGCTTGTGATTTTAATGTAATAAGGAATGCCTTAAAAAGTATGTTATGTTCAAGCTGTCTTTGTAAGGAATTATGATGAAAGCGTTTTGTAACGCTCCCAATAAATAAGATGCCGAGTATGGTGAATTGTGAATTTGAGTTTTTCCAGGCTAGTTGGGCTGTAATCCTACATGTGCCTCACAGCTGGTAGATGTGTACTTCTGCAAACGGCTGAAGTTGAGGAATTCATTGGATTGCGGGGGTGGGGGGGGTTGATATAATAGATTCAGCTTTCTGGGAACCAAATTTACCATCCCTGGTGAAACTTTCTTTTCTTTAAGAAAAGGAATGAGATATATTAAATACAGATTCATTTTCAAATTAGCCAGGAAGTTTGGAAGAGACTGCAGCAACTTTGTGTAGAATGAGTGAATTTGCACATATATTTTGTCAAGGGATTCCAAACCTTGAGAGAAGAAGAAAAAAGGCAGTGTTAAAACATGTTTGTCAGTTATTAAAATGCTTTCCTCTTCAATGAATCTCAGTAAAAGGAAATTCACTTCTTCCCTCTCAGCAACGTTTATTTTTTGAGACATGAGCATGGAGAATGTAACCATTATGAAAACTCTGGGAAGGGATCTCTTCTTCCTCAGTGATGGTTCTATGGGTGAACAGAGCTGCTCACACATGTACACTCATTCAAAAGCCCATGCTTATCTTTCATATGATGCAATATTTAGGGGATATTTGTTCTTGGATGTAAATGCAATAAATATAAAAAATAATGAAATAATAAGGGTGTGCAAAAAAAATGTTCCATTTTTCTTTGTGACCTGTAAGAGTACATGGATGAAAAGCAAAGTAAGGTGAAGCATTTCAGTTTGTTAGCATGCTGGGCCTAGCAAGCTTCTGAATAACCACCTTGTACAGCTGAGGACAATGTGTATTGACAAACAAAGGGATCAATTGGACCAAACCTGTTTCCTCTGGATCTCTAAAGTCTTTGGGGTGGGGTGAGGGAAGAGGAAAAGAGAGAGAGAGAACAGAGAAAAAGGTCGTTCTTAGTCTTTTGAAGGGAAGATGCTATGTTGGAACCTAGGAAGCCTTTTTGTATAAAGCAGTGGTGGTGAACCTTTTACTTACCGAGTGCCAAAAAGTGCACGTGCGGCTCCTCCACATGCGTTGCTTGTGCAACTGCACCATCTGAGCATGCATGCAGCTTTTGCATGTGCAATGTATGCGCGCTGCGTGCAGGCACTCATGCATACATGAGCAATTGCGTGTGTATGTGCAGGAGAGCTCCGAAGACCAGCTGAATTTCCTGCTGCAATCACACACATGTACAGTGGAGGCCTGAAGAGCAGCTGGGTCTCTGCAATCGCACATGCATGCATGCACCATTGCAAGTGCATGTTCAGCTGGAGGTAAGTTGGCCAACAGCTTGTGTGCCCAATAAGATGGCTCTGCGTCCTACCTATGGCGCCTGTGCCATAGATTTGCCATCACGGCAGTGGTGGAATTCAAATATTTTTACTACCGTTCTGTGGGTGTGGCTTTGTGGGCGTGGCTGGGGGGGTCATGTGACTTTCTAAGCAGATTAATAAAGATTAGGCTAGAAACAACACCAGCATGTTTTTTTCCTGTCTTCCTTACAGGATTAACCCTGTAAAGTGGAAAAAAACAAAAGATTTCTTCTAACAACCGGTTCTCCGAACTGCTTAGAAAATTTACTACCGGTTCTAGTGAACCTGCTAGATCCTGTTGAATTTCACCTCTGCATCATGGATATAAAGCATAAACTCAGTTGCTGTTAAGGATGAATGAATAGAATAGAATTCTTTCTTGGCCAAAAGTGATTGGACACACAAGGAATTTGTCTTTGGTGCATAGGCTCTCAGTGTACATAAAAGGAAATGGTACATACTTCAGGAATCATAAGATACAACACTTAATGATAGTCATAGAGTACAAATAAGAAGTCAAATCATACTAGGAAACAATAATCACTATAAATCGTAAGGATACAAGCAACGAGTTATAGTCATAGTGGAGGGAGGGTGATGGAACGATGAGGAGAATAATAGTAATGCAGACTTAGTAAATAGTTGTGCTTGGGGAAGTGCAGTCTACACTGGAACTGATAAAAATCAACATTATTAACCTCATTTACCATCTAAGCAGACAGCTGTCTCACATATGGAAAATACAGCACATGAATCTGATGAAACTTCTGTTAACAGCTTTCCCAGCTTGCAAGAAAACTGAAGTTTGGATGCTCTGTTCAACTGCTCATAAACATGTGCCATTTTGTGGGTTTATCAAGATTTTCCAGTCATCATCTTGGAGGTGACCATATGGGAGAGACTGTCACTTAAAGAAAATATTATACTATGTATGAGGAAATTGTAAAGAAGTTTTTTTTTTTTTACCAACAACAAAAACTGGTTCTAAGAAACCAGACCATATTGATTATGACAATTGTGTCTCTCCCCACCCCCCAGCTGGGCTGCCAAACCTTGTGTGCACAGGCCCACCATTCGTACGGTCCAGTTCTGAATAGGCCACAGCCCGGTAGTGAGCTGCAGCTCAGATGTTGGGATCCCTAAAGCATCCATGGTCCCCAGATTAAGAATGCCTGGACTAGCTTTGTATTTAATTTTTAAAAATTGTATGACATAGTCAAGCAATCTCTTCATATCTTCTCTGTTAACACTGGAAATGTCCTGTGTTTCTACAAAACATTTTTTTTCTTCAACAATATTTTGTCCATGCTCCCCTCATTCAGCCTACTAAAGATTTTAAGATAAAAGTTTGTGGTATTCTCCCTGCCACAAGGTCTAGTGTGAATGCTCAAATTCACTCCAAAAGCATTTTATGGCAGAATACTCTTACATATCTATTTTGGAAATCCGCTAGTTCTACTCAAGACAATAATTCAAATATCAATCTAGATATTGGAATGTCTACGTTTACAGTTGATTATTACTTGAAATAAACAAGGTTATAAATAATTCCTCATTTTATGGAAAAATAAAAGGAGATTACTATTTTCAGATAAAGAAGAAGAGGATTTTGTAAAGTGCCTTTAAATTTTGATCATCATCAAGCATCTAAATAAGGATGCTCATGCATTTTATTTGAACTTCATTTCAAATGCACTTTCCAGATTAATGGGTGCTTTGAGACTCAGTCATTTTCAGTTGTCACACTTCTCTGAATGTTGTGATGTTCTCAACTCAAAAGTGCTAATTTTGTGGGAAACACATTCCAAAATGCATATATAAAGATTTATTTAAGCACAATTTTAAGACATGTTTAAAATAAGGGTTTTTCCCCCCCTTAATGTTCATTGATTAAAGTAGAAACAGAAAAGAATTAAATTCTGAGTGTGTCTTTTGAAAGTTGACAGATATCATTGAGATCATAGAGACATATCATAGACACAGATATCCCAAATTACGAATATAATTTCCAGTAAACAATGTATTACATAAAAGACAATTTATCATTAAATGTGACTATAAGAGGTGGGGGTGGGGCAACTCTGAAAATCACATTTTAATTTCACTTATTTGTTAGATTAGTATCCTGTCTTTTCTCCAGGAGTTCAAGGCAGCCTTTATGTTTAAATCAATTTCACCTCTGGTTTTAGGTCCTTAAAAGAAAAGATAGACAGTATATATGATTCTAAAGATCACAGATTTTATTAAGATTCTGTTTTATGGTTTTCTTTTACTGTATCATACTTATTTTTTAAGCCTCTTGGATACTAACCTGACATCCTTGAGGGTTGAACTAAAAGTATTCCTTGTAATAAAATAATGAAAACAATATAACGAAATAATGAAAACAATATCGATGCCTTGCTGATTGACACATTTTCTATGCTTTGAGGAGAAAACACTAGATTCTGTAGAATTAACCTGTATGGTATTTGAGGGGTGAGAAAAAAATGCCCTATAACAGGGGTGTCAAACTTGATTTCATTGAGGGCCACATCAGGGTTTGTGTTTGATCTTAGGGGGCCAGGGTGGGCATGGCCAGCTCGACATCACTCGTGTTGGGGGTGTCTGTGGTGGTCTGAGTGATCTGTCAGTGAAAACGGACTCCTGAGCTCCATTTTCAGCTGTGACGTCCTCCTGCAATCCTCTGCCAGCAGAAATGGAGCTCGGAAGGGCCACCAACAGCCCTCCCAAGTTCCATTTCTGCTGGCAGAGGGTTGCAGGAGGCTGTCGCAGCTGAAAATGGAGTCCATTTTTGCTGGCAGAAGTACTGCGGGCCAATCCTTTGCTATTTCCAGGGCGGCCCTGTAGGCCAGCTCTAAGCATTCCGTGGGCCGGATCCAGTTCCCGGGCCTTGAGTTTGACATCCCTGCCCTATACCAATTATGATCTGAAGCTGTTTTCCACGATCACAGTCAGAGCTTCTGGAAGATCAAGGTATTGCTAGCTGTGCTTCAGAACATATCTGACAAAAAATATAAACTAAACTTAAACTATTTATCTTCCCTTTGGGGGAGAGAAGGAATAAAGTGTTTGTTCCTAATCAACAAACTATATACTTGACTCAAAGTAATTTTTAGAGATTTCAGCCTTTCTTCAAATTATATTTCACTTCTAAGAATTTATAGCACAGTTATATCTTTCATTTGTTTGCACCCTTCCAGTGAGGTTGAACCATTAAAATGCCTTTTGTTAAATGTAAACAAACCTTAAGTCGCAATTTGACTTTAAAAAATCCATATGGAAAATTAACTGTGAATATAATTGGCAATATGCCCACCTGCAAATAGTGCAGAAGATGAAAATAACACACATACACACACCCTCACTTTGCTTTTATACAAAGCAGATAAAGAACAGGAGTGCCTTCTTTTACAATTGGAGGTACCCAATGCTTAAAGAAAACAAGAGCACCTTCTTCATTCCTTCAGATTTAATTGAAGACGCTGACCAGTGTCCAGCTAAAAAGGTGCCATTCAGGAAATACTGGCTTGGTTTTTCATAATTCAAGACTATTAATTCTAACTTAGTGAAAGACTGTAACACTTCCGTCTTAATAAAGTGTTTTGTTCTATTGCTGATTATTAAGACATAGGGATTATGTAATTCATCTTGCTGGGGTGTTTGGCTTCTGGAGAAGTCTCCAAAACAAATTAAAGTGAAATAATGGAGCTTCTTTACCACAGAGTTTCATACAAAAAAGTACCTTGCTCAAAAATACCTTTAAAGTGTCCTTTGAAACTATGCAGTACTACTTTCTTTTCTCAAGCTATTCTCCAAAGCATCTGAGGGTAGGACAAGAAGTAATTTAGAACTAAGGAGAAATTTCCTGACAGTTAGAACAATTAATCTGTGGAACAACTTGCCTCCAGAAGTTGTGGATGCTCCAACACTGGAAGTTTTTAAGAAAAGATTGGACAGCCATTTGTCTGAAGTGGTGTAGGGTTTCCTGCCTAAGCAGGGGTTTGGACTAGAATATCTCCAAGGTCCCTTCCAACTCTGTTATTCTAATTTGAATAATGGACAAAGAATCCGCACTTTAGAAAAACCTAGGATGGATATCTCTAAGTTGTCAATAGGCGTTGAATTCAGTTCGGTTTACTGTTAGCAAAGAGACCTCATCAGTCAAACACCACAATTTTTTTAAGATCACCATAGGTTTCAAAGTGTACTTCTGCAACCAAGCCATAGTATGAAAATATCCTGCCCTCCCCCAAAAATAAAATCCTTGAAAATTATAAAATGTGAATACTTTCATGCTACTTTTAGACCTCAGCAATAGCACTTAGACTTATATACTACTTCATAGTGCTTTACAGCCCTCTCTAAGCGGTTTACAGAGTCAGCAAATTGCCCCCAACAATCTGGGTCCTCATTTTACCAACCTCAGAAGGACAGAAGGCTGAGTCAACCTTGAGCCAGCCAAGATTGACAGTGGGTAGAGTCAGCCTGCAATACTGCATTGTAACATCTGCACCACCATAGCTCTTCCTAGATTCCATTTATTTTTATTTATTGAGAATAGTCAATAAATGTCATTTTAGCAATAGAGGATACATCTTCTACAGGTGATTATTTAAATATGAAAAATTAACTACCTTTAACCATCTGTCTCTTATTTGTGGTTTAGGATTGGCTCTTCTTGCATCCAAGCAATTCCGTTTTTATTTGCTTGAGAAATGGTCAAGAACAAAGCAACTAATATAATTAGTTTCCTACATTAAACGATAATTGTTTAGGTAAAATTAGATGGAAATTTCAGTGGAACCCACTCAACCCTTCACAATGTGATATGTAATCTTGGACCACCCTAACTTAATTATAAACCATTCTCAGTGATGTAATATCAATAAAATATGATTGTCGTATCACCCAGAACTCTGGTGGGCTGCCATTCCCCTTTATGCATTTTTTTTCTGGTGTGTCTCTTAGCAGAAAAACAACTCATGCATCGGAAAATGGAGCTGATATCCTAGAAGGAAAGGATTTTGAAAGAAAGGCCATATTTGAAATGCAATTGAAACAGATGAGATAGGAAGCGATTATGGGTATTTATGAATAGGGTATTCATGAAAGACAGAGATGAAGTAAAGACAAATTCCAGGCATTTCACTGGAGTGGTGACAGGTGGACTTACAGCCTAGGGATATGAATGAAAAGAGAATGGGGGAGGGAAGAGAGTTTCAAATCAAAGATGACTCTTCAGTTTAGGAACATGTTGAAGTGTTAGTTTCCTAAGGTTAGACAGTCAGGCTCAACTACATTGACATATTTATGTAGCTTCTATTTAAGCAGTGATTTTAGTCATCAGGTGGAAATATTAAATAGATTAACAGTTGAGCTATCAAACTTGGGCTGCAAAATCCAGATGATGTTTCAACAGCAGCAAAGAGTTTCTTGTTGATGTCATCTAGTGGTCATTCAGAGTTTTGCAGCCAGATATGGCAGTCTTAGTTAACAGGGTAAATAAACAATATGCAGTACAATATTTGATAAACACCATAACCAAGCCCTACTTTGGGTGGTGAACTGTAATTGCAGTAGTTTTAGCTTAGGTCAAATATCCTGCAGAGTTAACATGTTTCTTAAATTTCTTTAATTAGCTGGATTTTGGAACTGGGGCTTAAGAGTTTGATTAATAATTTTAATTTTTGGCAGATAATATTGAAGGATGAGAATGCAAGAAAATCCCCTGGAAACTGTTTATTTCTATCAGTGGTGGTATTCAGCCTGGTTGCACTGGTTCTAGTGAACCGGTAGTGGCAATGTTTGGCCCCACCCATCCACCCCTGCCCTATCTTGTTCTATATCCCTGGGGGGAAATCTGACTGGTTTTGCTACCGGTTTGGTGTACGCACATGCGCACCAATCGCGCTGCAGCGCAGTGCTTTAAACAACTTTTAGGGGCTCCAGAGGCAGCGGTGATCATCAGGAAGGCTCTGCAGACACTCAAAACAGCTGATTTAGGTAAGTAAAAAAAACCAGAGCTCATATAAGCAAGAATAGGGGCTCAGGTGGGTGGGCGGGGCTCAGGTGAGTGGGCAGGGCTCAGGTGGGTGGGTAGGGCCAATTTCAAACTTCTACTACAAGTTCAACCGGCTGAATTTCACCTCTGCTATATCCCCTTCTTTTTTTCTTTGTAGCTCAGCTGAATCATGCAGAATAGCTGTTTTGTGTGCCTCCGCAGCCTTCCTACTCACCTGGGCTGCCTCCAGTAAGGAAAAACTTGCAGTTTAGAAGCCACACAGCAGTGTGCGCACCGAACCAGTAGTTTTTACAAAACCAGTTGGATCCCACCACTGATTCCCATGTTTATAATTTTTAAAATCTCAACAATGATTCTGTATCAAAGGCACAGTCTCATGAAGAGCAATAAGGAATGGTTTTGTATTATACAAAAAAGTTGAAATCATTCCTATTTCAGATGTAAGTTGCTCACTTAGGTGATTTTTGTTATGAAAATCAATTAGTTGGTGATGAATTAGAAGTCACATCTGGTCCTAGAAACTGCCATTTTTACAAACTGGCATTTGTAATCACATCATTGAGATGGTAGCACCCACAAGGAATCAATTTGGGCAACCAACAACCAGCAAGACGGCAGCAAAAAAAATATATTTATTTGTATGGCAGCAAAAAGATCAGTGCCATCTAGATGTTGTTTATCTATTTGCAGCCCAATTAGGTTACTTCTTGTTGGATATCTCAGACAAGTTCACTAAGTCAATTCAGAAGTATTTTGCTGATTAAGAACTGACATAACATTCTTCTTTCATGTGTGAAGAAGTTTGAAACCAATCTACATGGAAATTCCAATAAGAAATTCCACAAGTTAATCTCTGATGTTGAGCTTTCTGGATCATGCTGCAGGATCCTTGACAGGAAGTAACAATTTCTTGCTGTACTTTTGACCTAAACCACAAATATTTAGAAACAGGGAGGAGACAAAGGAAAAGAGGCTGAAGCAGAGTATATAACAAATTGTGATTAGGTAGAAAAATATTACCTTGAAACATGACTGAAGTTACACCCTATATGATCTCTATATTTTATCTGTTGACAATATAAAGGGGAGCCAGCAGGTTTATCCTACTTAATGAATGTTATCATGAGGTAAAGGTAAATCAGTAACCGTTAAGATCAAACATGCCTTGCTTCTTTTGAACATACAATGCCCTCATTTATATAAATCTTCACAATCTGCCAGTCTTTCTCAAATGAACACAAGTCAACCCAGAAGGCTAGAGAAGAGGGCTTCTCATTTCTGAAAACTCAATAACACCTTTGAAAATTCAGCCCCGCTGGATTCCTGAAAGAATTAGCCCCTGAATTTCCAATTATCTAAGGCTGTCCCCTCCAGCTTTTGGAAAGTTGCAGAAGTAAAATGCATCACATCTTTTCTTGTCCAGAACAGAGGAAATTGTTTTGAGCAAAACGTTTTTTGAGCAGAACTTTTGATACATCAAAATACTTGAATAATAATTGATACTTGAAGAATGGGAAAGACTATGGAACAGGAATTGCAAACTGCAAATTGTTGATGGCCTACAAAGAAAATCTATACAAAATGCTTTATTGATGGCATCTGCCACCAGCGAGACTGGCTAAAATGTATCCTAACACGAAGCCAGAATGCTGTAAATGTAAAAATAAAGAAGGAACGTACTATCATATGTGGTGGCAATGCCAGAAAGCCACTAGGTCCTGGGAACAGATTAAAAATTGTATATATGAAATAACAGGAGTAATAATCGAATTAAAACCAGAAGCATACTTATTAGGCATGATTGACCCCAAAATTCAAAGGCACCTCCAATACATGATTATACATATCATAACAGCTGCAAGAATTGTGTATGTGCAAAATTGGAAACAAGAAGATAGACCACCTATGGAGATGGTCATTGGTAAAATCTTTGAATGCGCAGAAATAGACAGACTAACTCTAAAACTGAAAGGGAAAGAGGAGAAAGAATATCATGTGGTCTGGAATAATCTGTATAAATGGATAGATCATAAATATAGGAATGTAAGATAAGAATTGTAAATCATTGTAAGATATATTTGTCACGGTGTGGTTAAAGTGCTTGTTATTATGTAAATATTTTTAAAATTCTATAGTTCTTTGAATGGAGAAACCCCCAGGTTCTCATGAAACATTTGTGCACACCTGTAGAGCTTCAACACTGTATTCAACTTTTTAAGATTATATCTTGTTGGTACTGTATTCATGTGATGTTACCATATAACTTTGCTGACTTAATTAGGTGGGAGAGAGAAAGACTTGGCTCAGGTTTTTTTCAAATAAAAAGAACTATCTTGGGAAGTCTGTCTAACAAAGGACAACGCAGGGGATATGGATGGTAAGTGATATGGCAACCACGGGACCCTTTGTTTATTTGACCTTGAATCCCATCTCACAGAGAAATGTCAATATTTGTTCATGAATTCACCAACTACTGTTTTCTTGGAACTAATATGAACACAGCCTTTGAGGTAACAATCCTGTTTTGGTAGTATTTAAATCTTATTTTACTGTATGCTGTTGACGCATGGCCATAATACATATGCTTTACCACATGTTGACTGTGAATTAGAGTCACAATAAATAAACAGTGAGGTCAGAAAGCTTGAGAAAGAGCAAGTTACCTTGCAAAAACAAAAACAAAAATGCCTACCTTTTTCTGGACATAATAACATGTTTTGCTGATGGAAAAAAAAGAAAAGAAAAATATTACTTTTTTTTTTATTCAAACCTGCACAGACTGGGGGAAGAATATAAACCTACAAAGATGCATGAAATAAAATTCTGCTTAAAACTGACTTGTTCTCTTCGTTTATGTGTTCTCAGAGAACATAACTTTTTTTTAACAGAATATATAAGGGTTTTCTTTAATGACTTTGAAATGTACAATGACAAGTTCTATGAGGTGATGCACGTAATTGAGTAAGCTGTACGCCATCAGGGAGACAAGGCAGATATGAATTCCTGTATATTTGGACGCCTGGAAGCTTACTGCTTCTGTGATTGTAGTTTACTATTTCCCTTTTGAAACACAGAGAAGTCTCAACTCTGAACAGCAGTATATTGAATGTGTGGTTGATAGAGAAAAGGTTAAATAGTTTGGGAGATCTTCTCCCCATCTCCTTTACATGATGGGTTATTTTACTCTATCATTTGACATAGCTTTTCTTTGTTTTCTGTTATAGCAGGGCAGGAAGAATAGCTGAAAAAATGAAATGCCTTCTGAAGCCTGGGGTCTACCTTGTGGTTTAAGGATTCTGACAAAGACTGATAAGAAACCCAGTGGGGTTTTTGTTTCACTAAATTGCACAAATGCACCAATTGCACTAATAGCAAGAACTGTACATTTGATTTTTGAAATGGTAATATTATAAATCAGGAAGATAATTGTCTTTAAATCATTTTGTTCTGGAATAAAGATAATTTACATAGATTTAAATACTACTAAAACTCTCATTGTCATGACTTTTAACTGGGTTGATAAGGCAACAATTTTTTTGAATCAAGGTAGCTGAAATGGGCTAATTTATAGAATGTGCCCAAAATCTGGATCATGACTCTCAAAGGAATGAAATTTGGAGAATTTGTGACTGTTTCAGTGCTATTGGTTGTTGCTATACTGGTAGATTGCTGCTGTGTTCATTTGATCTTCATTTTCAACATTCTGTGACAGTTTCCCAGCCACTCTCACAATCCTTGACTCCCCCCCACCCACACAGCAGTGATCACTTACTTGCCTGCTGAAAAGGGGAGGGGAGGGAAGGGATTTCTAGTGCTTCCCACAAGACAACTCAGTGGGAAAATCCACAGGAAGCCAGAAGTCACATTCACTCCAACTGCTTTTTCTTCTATCTGTGATCATTCTGTTTCTTTGTTTAGGTAAAGAAATACCTCTGATGCTATGACTCAATGGACGTCAGTTGTCTATTTACATTTTAAAATGTTTTAAAAGATGATTCCACAATCTAAAAAGCATCTTGTTTATGAAAACACAGTCATGGGAAAGGTTTTCTTCTGAAATGGAAATATTTTCAAGCGCAGAAGGTCACAACCCTGGTCCTTTCTCCAATAAGCAAGTGGCAGACACAAGTAAGCTTACATTTGAAGACTTTTTCATTTGGGAATACCTATGTCATCGACTTGCAGCTTGAAGTCTGACTTCATAGAGAAAGGGCAAAGGGAAGGATGAGCTAGATTTTTTCAATCTGGACCTTGCTTGAAGGTGCTTTAAATTTTGCATAGGACTACTGCAAATGATATTTTCCATGTTGCATTTCTTTGACCCTCTCTAACATTTCTTCTTAATAGGGAGTAGGGTATCCATAAACATAAGCTAAGACTGAGTGGCTGTAGTTTCCTGCGCCCAGATACAGCCAGCTTAAACCACTGCTGGCCATGGGGGGCAAATCCTATCACCCACGGAGAGGGCTCGCAATTTGGACATCCTCCTGGATGTACGGCTGTCGCTGGACGATCATATCGCAGCTGTCTCCAGGGGGGCCTTTTATCAGGTCCGTAGGATTGACCAGTTGCGACCTTTTCTGGATCTGGGCGCTCTTCGCACAGTCACTTCTGCCCTGGTAACTTCCCATCTGGATTACGCCAACACTCTGTATATGGGGCTCCCCTTGAAAAGCATCCGGAGGCTGCAGTTGGTCCAGAATGCGGCTGCGTGGGTAATTATGGAAGCTCCTAGGTGCTCCCATGTTACACCCTTCCTGTGTGAGCTGCACTGGCTCCCTGTGGCCTTCCAGGTGCAGTTCAAGGTGTTGGTGTTTACCTTTAAAGCACTCCATGGCTTGGGACCCGGGTACTTACGGGACCGCTTGTTGCCACCATCAGCCTCCAGCCGCCCAGCGTGCTCCCATAGGGTTGGCCTCCTCGGGGTTCCATCATCGGGACAGTGTTGTCTGACAACCCCGAGGGTACGGGCCTTCTCTATGGCAGCACTCACCCTGTGGAATGAACTCCCTCCGGAGAGCCATATTATAACGGATCTCCGGTGTTTCCAACATGCCCTGAAGACCCATTTATTTCAACAAGCCAGCCTGGCCTGATACCTTGGGTTTTAATTTAAGTTTAATCTAATTTTAATTGAATTTTAACTAAATTATTTTAAATAGTTAATATTTTTAATTTTTAATTGTTTAATATTTTTATCGAAATTTAAATTTCATAATGATATTTTAATAGACAGCCTTCATCTAATTATTTTAAACGGGTTTTAAAGTGTTATTTATGTATTTGTGTTTTTTTATTCTGCTGTTCACCGCCCCAAGTCCCTAGGGAGAGGGGGCGGTATATAAATCAAATAAATCTAAATCTAAATCTAAAAGGGAAGACTCCCTTATCTTGATTTCTGTTACTGATTAAATGAAAATCGTTTTGTAACAAGTTATGCCACATGATATGGATTAATTCAGGAATATATATGCAGATCTAGGTGTGTTCGAGTCTTTTCCTGTGTAAGTCTGAGAGTATCTTCGCAATGTTTTGGCGAGGTGCCCACTCGCCATCTTCAGGCTGGTGTCTTCTGCTTCATGCCAGTGCAAGCACTGAGATAGACTGGGAACAGACCAGGGGAAAAAAAAAAAAACCGGGACCCATTGCTGAGTCACCTACCTGACTCTCCGGACTATTCCAGCGCCCGGAACAAAAATCCAGAAAGTTCCGGGGGCCGAGCTAAGAGCGGCAGCAGACCCATCTGCATGGGCTGCTGCCACAACACCAACTGATCTGCACAGGTCTACTAGAGCAAAGTGATGCCCCACATATTTAAATGACTATGTGATGAACTGAGCGATGATTCGCCACACTCAGTTCTAGGAAGGGAGGGGTGTTGAATATTCAATTAAGGAGTGGAAGAGTACAAGCCGCGCTAGGTGCGAAAGCACCGAAGCGCGGGAAAAGCCTGGGCGCTGATTGGCCAAGACGCACAGACAGCTCCTGTATAAAGAGTCTTTTAGCCATGCGGTTTGTTACTGTTGCTTCTTTTGAATAAAGAGTTACTGTTTCCAGGCCTGAGCCTCATCCTTTCCCACAACTTAACAATTTGCTTTCAAAAATGAAGAATTTTTGGAAGTGAAATTCAAACAGAGATATTTGCTTGGATTAAAAAAAAATCACTACAGAAACATTAGCACTTTCATTATTGCTGACTATATTGCTATGAAATGAATAGAAAACCCTTATTTCATTTAAAAGGAAAGACTAGTCCAGTAATGCAATCTTGCATTTAAGCTCTTCCAACAGCGAGAACAGTTAGGTAAAAGCCATTATAGAAAGAATTTCAAAGGTCCCCTTTTCTGGGCTTTTCATCAACAATGCATCCCATTGTTTACACTTTAATTAACTTCTGTGTCACTGATTTATAAGAAAGATGGATTAGTCTTATGCTTTCAGATGAATTATTGCAATTTGAACCTATTTGTACCTTCAGTTAAACTCTTCAAAGCCTACGGAAGGTTGTTTATGTACAGGAAATCGAATTAGTAATGCTGTTAGTGTGATTTAATAATGTTTTGGTGGCTCAGCTGCCACAATGAGGAACAGAAATTGGAGAACGTCTGCATTTATATCTTGCTCAGCCAGGGTTTTTTCTGTACTTTTATAACAGATACAGCCACCATGCTATTACCTAGTCTGTTAATATGGGAAAATTAAATGGCCACCAAGATCCGTAAAGCATCACAGCCTTCAAATTCAGAACAGAGGTGTCTCAAAAGAAGATTCAGCTGAACTTCTAATTACCTGAAAATCAGGATATTTATAACTAAATAATTAATAAACAGGCTAGAGAACACCCACTGATGTACCATGTAAAATAAACGGGGACACTCTGTTTACAAAGCCGTCATAAGTCTGTCTCCTTCTGTTTCACACTACTCCTCCTTTATTTATTTTTTTAAAAAACTTAAAATTAACACTTATTTTCATCTTCAGTTTTTCATAAGATGCAGGGTTTTGTACGCAATTTCTCTTTATCAAGAAATTCATCATCTAATTTAAGCACTAGATGATACAGAGATACAGAAATAGATAGAGGCAGAGATAGAGTCAGAAGATTCAGATGGTTCAATTAAAATGCAGAATGAAGAATGTTTTCTTTTTTTAACTTTCCTTGATAATAAATCATTAGTGAATCAATACACAATCACCAGATAATTGGAAAAGAGAGGTTTCAAAATGAATATTTAAAAGCAAAAAAACCACCTTGTTTTATGTCTCTTATTAAGGGAAGCTTCATTGGAGACTCTAATAAAGCTTAATAAGCATTAAATGGAGTTCAATGCTACTCTTCCTTTCGACCAAGTGACAGAAATGGGAGTTGTCCAGTTACTGTAACAAGATGGTTATGGTAGCTGGCTCAATCAACTTAGTGCAACATTGTGAAGAAATTTAGAGCAGTGTTTGTTAAAGTGTTGTCCCAATTCATCATGGCAACTCATTTTTGTCAATATTATTATATACACTTTATTCATTAAACCTAAAACTCAGTCAACTGAACATTTAAAAATGTATCACAAATATTATTGACTGGCACTGATGGTTGATACGGGTTGCTGCCAGCATTCTAGGTATCAACCAAGTACCTTCTCAAAATATATGTTGTTCCAAGTAGCGCAGTTTTTTGCAGTTCTGCTGATGTTATTGCAGGAAGCTGCAATTTCTTGATGTACTCTATAAAATTCTTGGACATGGTGCCAAGTGCCCCGATGACAATGGGTATCTCTGTCACATGTTTCATCCATAATCAGGTGATTTTGATGGCCAGGTCACGATATTTTATGATTTTTTTCTAGTTCTTTTTTTTCGACTCTGGCATCTCCTAATACAGCAATATCAATAAACTGTACACTTCGGTTCTGGATGACTGTGATATCTGGCATGTTGTGTTCTAAATGACGATCTGTCTGTATTTGAAAGTCCCACAAGATCTTTACCGTCTCATTTTCAATAACATTTTCCACTTTGTGCTCCCATGACTTTTCGGATACTGGTAAGTCATGTTTTTTACATAATGCCCAGTGGGTTAGTTTAGCAACTCAGTCATGTCTAGTTTTGTAATCAGTTTGTGCAATTTTGCTGCAATCACATATTAAATGTGAAACAGTTTCAACTTTGTCATTGCAAAGTCGACAGTTTGGATTGTTGGTGGTTTTTTGAAT
>JAEANM010009595.1:0-16272 GCA_017656035.1 Myanophis thanlyinensis
TATCTTTTTAAATTGACCAGCCACTATCTAATTATTTTAATTAGATTGGTTTTTATAGAGTGAATTGTATATGTGTATTTTATTGGCTGTAAACCGCCCTGAGTCCCTAGAGAGAGGGGGCGGTATACAAATCATGAAAAATAAATAAATAAATCTGTGTGTGACGAGGCAGGCCACTCTTCACTGGAAGGGCTAGGGTGCTCCACCTGCCACCAATGGGCCCAAGCACAAAAAACACGAGTGGGATTTAGATTAAAATCCTTACTGCAGACATTCGGCAGCTCTTCCTTTATTCTGATACTCCACAATGCAGCGGATCAGCTGGTCGTTTTCTTCCAGCAGCTGAAAATCACAAGAGGCGAGGTTACATGCAAACACAGCTCCTGTAGAAAGTCAGCACCCACCCTCCTAGAGAATGAGATATTGTGGGGAATATTAAATAGAATAGTTCCCCTAAATTCAATTCAAATCTTTGTCAGTGCGCATGTGTGCATGACAAGATTAGCTCAGGCATAAACACGTACGTACGTGTGCGTGCGTGCGTGCGCGCCTCCATAAGCCAGCCTGCCTGCCTGCCTGCCTTCCCTCCCATGCGGGAGACCGTGGCAGGAAGGGAGCGCAGGCCCACCCTTCGGCGCGGCCTCCTTCCTCACCTGCAGCAGCGTCTCCTGGTTCACCTCGGCTTTGCCGCGCAGGCGCTCCGGGACGAAGACCACCGACATGGCGCGCCCAGAAAGCCCGCTTCCCCCTTTCACGCCGCAAAGCCTGCTGGGACTCTCCCCGCTCCGCGCCCATTGGCTGCTCTCTGCGGCTCCCTCGCGGGAGGCTCCGCCCCTACTGGCGCTAGAGATCAACGATACTGTTAGGCAAGCTCACCCCCGACTGGAATTGCTAGCTTCCGGGTTAACTTGTTCAAGCCACGCGCGGGACTTTCGGGTCATTGGCGCCATTGAGTTGCTCGCGTCGGCTAGCGCGACGATTCACGGTCCGAAGACAGTTGCACGCGAGCGCCCCCTGGCGCCAAAGATGGGCGTCGGCAGGCGGAGAGATGCCTCGAATGCATCTTCTGGCCGCTCCGCAACGCTCAGCTGCAGCGGAGGCTGAGAAGGGACGCCGGCGCCCAGCAAAGGCCGGTAGAAAGAAGGGTTAGGAAAGACGCGACAGCAGCAGGGTTCCGGTATTTGAGGGGCTGCCACAAAGAAGGGGGTGTCAATCTATTTCCCAAGCTGGCTGCGGAATTCTGGGAGTTGAAGTCCACAAGTCTTAAAGTGGCCAATGTTGGAGACCCCTGGAGTAGCAGAGTTGGAGACCTTACATGTCTTCTAGTCCAGCCCCCTGTTCAAGCAAGAGAACCTATACCATTTTAGATGTGACTATTAGGCAAGGTGTTCCACGGGTTGATTGCTCTAAGAAAATGTTTGGGTTCCATCACTGAGGCTTACAAAAAAAAGACTGGACAGCCATGTTTTCATCTGCGGGCTGTCAGACTTCTGAATGAAAATAAAATAACCGTAGAAGAATAATACGGTAGTTTGGGTTAACTTTGAACACTCACATCTCCATCTACTTTATTGCTGCAAATCAGTTAAATTGTTGGACTTTATTTACACATTTATCAAATGTACACGGCCATGCACCTCACACAAAGTGATTCTGGGTAGCATGCAATAAAATCAAATATTAAAATATATAAAACCAGTTAAAAACCAGCATTCCCATCTTTTATTTTGTTTTCCCATTTGCTGCCATTAACTCACAACTCACAAGCATGCATTGTAAAAAATGAAAATTACAAAATGCCAATTTAAAAAAAAACAACCAGTTATTTATCAGCATAATCTTCCGGTTTTTTTAACAGCGTTCAGAAGGCAAGGAAGATGTATTTTATTTTAGAATAGAATAGAATTCTTTCTTGGCCAAGTGGGACTGGACACACAAGGAATGTGTCTTTGGTGCATAGGCTCCCAGTACGGAAAAGGTACATTCGTCAGGAATCATAAGACACAACACTCAATGAGAGTCACGGGGTACAAATAAGCCATCAAATCATACTAGGAAACAATAATCGGTACAAATCTTAGGATACAAGCAACAAAGTTGTGTTTTTCCCATTCATAGTGGGAGGGGATAGGTGATAGGAACGATGAGAAGAATAATAATAATGCAGACTTGGTAAACAGTTTGACTACTGAAAATGAGTTTGGGAAGAGTAGAAGTGCAATGAATAACATTGGAGCCACCGGAAAAGGTTCCCAGGAATGACGTCACCCTTCCTCTCTTCGTGATGGGGAGCCAGGACCGCAGAGGCCGCTCGCTCAAGCCCCACCCACTCGAGGCGCTTCCGCCTACAGCCCCGCCCCTTTCGGCCAAAGCAACGTCCTCCCGCACAAGCGCAAACGCTGCGCCTCGGCGACTCTACTTTTTTTTTTTAAGTCTGCGCCGGGAACCGTAGCCCTTTCTCGCGCTCTTCGACCTCGTAGCGATTGGTCGGCGTCTTACGGGAAAGGCGGGCCGTCGCCTTGATTGGCGAGCCGGCGAGCCAAAGAGAGAGGCAGGTAGGCCGGGCCCGGGCGGGGCCGCTCGCGCGCGCTCTGTTGCCAGGACGTCGGTTGTCGGGAAACGGCCAATCCGGGCGCGGGATGGGCCGAGGGCGCCCGCAGCCGTTCCCCGCTGAAGCGCCGCCGCTCCGCCAGGTGGGTTGGTCGAGCCGGGCAGGCCCAGGCTCTCTCGGGCCGGCGGAACTGCCCGCCACCAGATGTCAAGTCGGCCCGAGTCGAGGGAGGGACGGTCAGGCCGCACCTTCCGCGGGTTTTGCGCTCCCGGCCGCAGCCACGGAAGGAGGGAGGGAGGGAGGGAGGCGGCCGGCCGGCGCTGCCCGCCTAGGAAAGGCCGGGGAAAGGTCTTCTCAGCGGCCGATCCGGCGGGGCCCCGAGGCTCCCCGGGCGCCCTTTCAGCCCGTCTCCTCGCGCCCGCAGAGCGGCCTCCGCGCGCCTGGAAGGCAGGCAGGCAGGGCGAGCGAGCGAGGTGCCGCCCCCGATGGTTC
The DNA here is from genome assembly GCA_017656035.1 of Myanophis thanlyinensis. Classification (NCBI taxonomy): domain Eukaryota; kingdom Metazoa; phylum Chordata; class Lepidosauria; order Squamata; family Homalopsidae; genus Myanophis; species Myanophis thanlyinensis. The sequence goes on from JAEANM010009595.1 coordinate 3,044, forward strand.
CAGGCTGAGCGAGCCGCCGCAGCTGCGCCTTCGGGAGCCGGGGACCTGGGGGGCTGAGCCCCCGCGCTGCCGGACGAGCAGGGCCCCGCTGGGCCCGGGGAAGCGGCCATGGCGGCAGCCGTCGCCACCAAGACGGCCTGGAAGCTGCGTGAGTGGGGCTCCCTCTTCCCCGGGGGGGGTGGGTGGGGGTGGCCCGGCTGCCCTTCTTCGCTCCTGCTGCCGCCCCAGGAAGAGCAGGCTCTCCGGCTGTGGAAGCCCCCAAGGATGCGGCGGCTCCGGCTTGCTGGGAAAGCCCAGCTCTCTCTGTGGGGAGTGGAGCAAGAGAAGAAGCCCTCCAGCAATGGAGGGAGGAGGGAAGGCCGCGGGTTGCAGAGCCCGCGAAGCGCCGAAGAGGAGCTGATTTGCCTTTTCCCACCCAGAGGAAATCCTGGCCCACAGCAGCAACGTTTCTTCCCTTGCCTTGGACAAAAGTTCCGGCCGGCTACTGGCCACCGGCGGAGACGATTGCCGAGTTAATATCTGGTCAGTGAACAAGCCCAACTGCATCATGGTAAGGCCCTTTGTGAGCAGGATGAAAGAGATGCGCCAAAAGATGCCCTCCTCCTCCTCCTCCTCCTCCTCCTCGCTTTGCCTTGAAGGCCCCCAGCCTCCTTTCCTTCATGGGGGAACAAAAGAGGGCAGGAGGGGGCCCCGGGTCTTTCCTCTGTGCTGTTGGGTGGGCGAGGGGCTCCTCTGACTGTTTGGGTCAGCGGCCAAGAGAAAATTGTGGTGGTCCTCAGAAAAATTATTTCCATTTGTTTGCACTAAATCAGGGGTCAGTTATTAGGCAGATCATATTAGTTGTCCGCCGGATTTAAAATTGTGAATTTAGTGGTCCCTGAGATCCAAACAGTTGGGGACCCCTGGTTTGGGTCATGCTGGGCAGTTGGGAGTGGTCCCCGGTGCTCTGGAACAAGATGCTTATTAACACAAGGACTAAGGCTGAGTCTGACTGCTTAACAACATAGGCTGGTTACCATGTTTTATTGACTAGATTGAATTCGGTGGGAAGCAAATCACGTGCTAAGCCAAATTCAGAGAAGCCACATTGTGGCTTTGTGAAAGTGGATGTCCCATCTCTTTCCCACCATAATCTTTAAAGCTTTTTCTTTCTTTCCTCCCTTAAGAAATAAAAACCACTGCTGAAGAACTGCATTAGGATATTCTGTAGCCATCTTGTATTCTCACTGATGCCCCTTTTGTTTCTTGGAGGGAAATATGTAGTAATTTTGATATTGCCACAGTTTCCTTTCATGCTGGTTGTTTAGGCGCTCATCTTCTATGCCAGTGTGGCGAATCTTTTACTTACCGAGTGCCAAAAAGTATGTGCTTTGCATGTGCCATCGGCACTTGAGTGCAGCTCCTCCATGTGTGCTGCATGTGCAACCACACCATCTGTGCATGTGTGCTGCGTGCAGGCACTTGTGCACACATGAGCAATTGCATGTGCATGCACAGGAGAGCTCCAAAGACCAGCTGGATTTCCTGCTGCAATTGCGTGCAAGCACAGTGGAGGCCCGAAGACCAGCTGGGTCTTTGCAATCACATATGCATGCATGCGCAATCGCATGTGCATGCTCAGCTGGGGGTAAGTTGCCCGACAGCGTGTGCCCAGCAAGATGGCTCTGCGTGCCACTTGTGGCACCCGTGCCATAGGTTCGCCATCACAGTTCTATGCTCTGTGTAGTCTATAAAGGAGAAAAAGATGCTTAGTAGATTTACGTAGGGTTGCTCTGTTGGAATATTCTGCTGCCTAATTCTGGGCCAATAGAATTCCCACGAATGCACATAAAGAACCTCCCTGTTCCTGCAATGCCATCCCTGAGATGCTTCTGGCTGTCAGGGGGGCCGAGTTGGTAGATAGGTAGACCTTGGGACAGGAAGTTCTTGTTTCTTTTTTAAAGGGTAAAGAGCACAGCATCCTCCCTGGGGGACTTTGCCCTCAAAGGAAAGCAGCCTGTGGGGGACATTCATTTGAGTGATCCCCATGCTAGAGACTTCCCTGCCTCCTGCACAGATCTAAAGCCTGACTCCATACTGGGCAGTAGCCATGCTGCAAGTCAGTGTTTCTACACCTGATCAGCCTCAGGTTCTCTTGGGAACCTTGGAATGCCACTTTAGGTGGAGAGTTCTGTAGTGCAGGGGTCTTCAGTCTTGGCAATTTTAAGACTTGTGGACTTCTGAGGAATTCTGGGAGTTGAAGACCTCTGCTGTAGTGAATCCGAGAAGGGGGTGCTGCCTTCTCTTGGATATTAATCGCTGCTCCATCTTTATATGTGTTTGGCTGGAGCTTGGAGCCTCTCAACCATTGACCATCAGTTATTATGTAAGCTTTGTTTTATTTTAGAAAGGGGTTTGCCAGGAGGTGATTCTGTGAAGCACTCAGTGCATGAATTGTGAAGTGAAGAAACAGACTTGACAAACCCAGGGGTACATTATTTGAGGAGAGCAAGTGACCCTACACAGTTTTTTTTGTCACTGCTCTAAGAAAGCAATTACTCTGTTGCCCTTTTTGGCTAACAATATTGATGTTTTGTTTGTCTTGGCTGATGACTTACGATCTTTTCAACAATGCATGCTTAACGGAATGGTCATGTGCCTTACTATCGGTGATACCTTAAAGAACTTGCATTTTGATTACCATCCAGGGTGATTAGGCTGTCATCAACTAACTGTTTTTCTACCAGTTTTCCTAATTGAAAGTTTTTGGCCAAAATAATTATTAGCTGCTGTTTGATTTGCACTGGATCCTCACAGCAGAACGGTTGACTCTGTTTTCAAACTAGTCTTGACTCTTGGCAGTCCATGTAGTTTCCTAGGCAAGATTTCTGGCAATAGCAGAAATAGCTATAGTGCTAAGCTTTCTAGTGCTGAGACTGTGATTGGTCCATGAGACTAGAACTCGCAGTCTCCTAGATTCTGGTTCAGCACATTGATCATTGCACCGATCTGGCTCTTTCACATGCAGAAACAAAACATAGCTTATTACTTGGTTAAAAAGAAGAAAAGGTAAAATCCCCAAAGATATATGTTACACTCCTGGTAAACCACAAGATGGCTGCCTCAACTGTCTTTTGGCAACTTAACCAAACACTTTGCTGGAAGAAGAGAGGGGCATCCACTAAGTAGCCCTTTTTGTTTTGCTGACTTAGCGTGTCCCTAAAAACATCGGTCTCCAGCAGTGTGTGAATTGTGCTTTTCGGTGGTCACACCCTAGCATTTTAGCCTTGTGGTTGAGCAAATGTCCTTAACCAGTCATAGGCAACTCAGCTTGCAGTGCCAGGAGTGTGATAAGAGGGTTCTTCCCAGTGTTTGGCCCAACTGACTCCCGATAACGATGGGAAGGGATGGCATACACTAACTATCCTAAGCTGCTTAAAGGAGAGGCTGAGTAAAATGCTGTTAAAAATATATTTGGATAGCGTTAAATGCTGGCAGAATGTTTCTGGCTGATGATACTTTGCAGTCCAGTATTTACTTAAGGAAAATTACTGACAGTTTTTAATTTTGATACTTCAAAGGCTGTGATGACAGTCACCCCAGCCACCGCAGCTTCCTTAGTAAACCATTATTCTAAACACTGCAAACCCAGTTGAAGTTTCATCCAAGAAAGTTATATTGCATCACAAACAGAGGGACTCTGAAGTTGTTAAGCAGCTTCTAGGCCTCCTCTATATACCTGGGATCCTGAACACAGTCAGTGCAGGGTGAGTTTGGATTTCCAATATTTCAGGTTGAGGCTTGATGGTGGGTTCCCAGTCTCATTTTTTACAGCACAGATCTCCAAGGCTTCTGGGCTTAATCTGGAGGCCAGTGAAAAACCTCCCTACAAAAAACCCAGTAACTTTTGTCCTCTTAGGAGAAAAAAAAATACATGGCTTCTAAAAGTTGGCACTCTTTTCCAGAGCATCAATATCCAAGATCAAAAATTGGGGTGACAAGGAAAAATACGGTTATAAGGATCATGTTGGAGGCCATCATGATTAAATCAGTCCCTATTATAAAAGTAGCATATTGTTTAGATGTAAAGTCATATATAAATAATATTTGTGAAAATAACTGCGACTATATGTTTTAATATACCAAAGGAAAAAGAGTAACATTACTCCACAAATGGAGATTATCTAATTTCCAGAGCAAACTTCACAACTGTGGTGATTGCACATTACCAGATGATCATTCCCAAGGCTTTTTTTTTCATTGAGAAATATTTACTGATTAATTTTAGCAAGGAAGTCTATGTACTGCTGTTAAAATGCCAGGATTTAGAGATGTAAACAAAATCAAACCAACATGAATCACTTCAATTTTCCCCCACTTTTAGGATAAGATATAAACTGTACAATTAAATTGAAAAACAAACTGGAATCTTTTAGAGGAAAAATAATAATTAAACAACTGACAGTAATGTGGTTGTATAAAGATGCACACCCTTAAACAAATACTTTGCTGAAGCAACTTTTTATGACAGCATTCAGTCTTTTGGGATAGGAACCTGTGAGCATGGCACATCTTCACTTGGGGATCTTTGCCCACTCTTCCTTACAAAAGCACCCCAAATCTGCACAGAAGATGCCCTCCAAATTGTGAGGGAATCTCCTGTGCACAGTCCTCGTCAGATCACCCACATATTTTCATTTGGATTCAGGTCCAAGCTCTGGTTGGGCCATTCCAAAATTTTGCTCTTCTTTTGAGAAGCCATTCTTTTATTGATTTGGAGGTATGCTTTGGGTCGTTGTTGTCCTGAAAGATGAAATTCCTCTGCATCTTCAGCATTTTAGCAAAGGGTGTATAGACTTTCTACATCTATTGTATATGCCAGCACAGCACCCAACCCCTATTTTCTTCTGGCTCAAAGAAATGCGTCTATTTTCCATTGGTCAACATTTGTCTCCTTGCTATCACAGATGTCCCTGGAGTTGAAAGGCTGTAGATACTCTTTTTAACAGCAGAGAGAAAGAGAAAGAGAGATTCTGCCTTTCTGTGATGAGAATAGAAGAGGTAGAAATAGCACTTGCTCAATAGGCAAAAAAGTAATTTATTTTGCAGTCATCCTTTAAACTTTTCCACACACACACAAAAATCAGGAAGTGCTAATTGTATAATAAGACTAGCAAATTGACATATTTGCATACTTTTGACCTGTCTTGCACCAAAAGACAAAATTAAGCCTTGCACAAAAATCGTCTTTATGTGCTGATGCTGCTCTGATCCTTATTTCATGACCAACTTAATTGTGCCTGGTACCCCTCCCTTCAGTTGGCTGACTTGTGTTTCTCATCTTGATCAGAGTCTAACAGGTCACACGACGCCTGTGGAGAGTGTGAAGATTAATAAAAATGAAGAGCTCATTGTCGCAGGATCTCAGTCAGGCTCCATTCGGATTTGGGACTTGGAAGCTGCCAAAAGTAGGTTTGAAAGACATTCCAGCACCTTCCCTCATCCATCTGACTGGCCTGCAGAAAGGAAGCTCAGATAACTAAGTTTTGCTCTGAGGGTTACCAGGGCACTTCTTTAGTCTTTTTCAGATAAAAAGTCTGTAGTTGATCTCGGTTTGTTCTGTTCTGTGTGAGAACTGGGTCTCCCTGGATTCTCCCGTGTGGGCCACAGAGAACGATAAGGAGCTTTGAGCCAGAGATTTCCTTTCTGGCCACAGAGTAGCTTTGCCTTAAGAAATCATAACATGAGAAACAAAAATGCACATGGCCCTCAGGTTCTCCATTTCACATTGATATTTATTGAAACTGATTGGCGATCTTATTTAGAATTAAATCTTAGTTAAAAGTGCTGTTATTAACAGAACTGGTTCTCCTTAAAGCAGCAGAGAAAAGATATACAGTTCATAGATTAGGATCTCATTTGATAAATATTTATAGTACGTATATATAATTCGGCAATTATATTAAATGCATTGCCATGTTATATGCTTATGAGTAATGTCGGTATGGTACCACTTTTCAGAAGGAATGAAAATGCCTTGCTAGCATGAGTCCAATAATTAGAACCAGGCTTAATTAGCAAAACAGCAGTTCTCAAAAAATGTAGAAAGGACTCTGCCCTGTAGGGTTGTTTCTTGGGACATTGGCTCTTCTCTAAATTTCGTCTATAGGCCATGGCTAAGTATAAAACTGTATATAAAATGTGCAGTCATACAAATATTGCAGTTATAGTAAGAACTATTTTAAAAAGAGCATTTCCTGGGGTTAGGGATTTGTTTATAAGTCTGGAGATGTATTCTGTATCTGAATGTATTCTGTGCTTTGTGTGATTGTACCGATGGAGGCTCACTCAATTTTGCTGCACACATGTTGGGCATTGACAATAAAGGATTGAATTGAATTGAGAAAGCAAATGGAAAAAATATGTCCTAAAATGATCTCATAAAAGGTATTGATTAATACAAGAACCCAGAATTTCATTGTGTTTGTTAATTAAAATTTACTTTGTTGGTCAATTCCATCCTCAAAGCAGCAGGCATCACCTGGTCCCCTTGCTCGCTCAGGAAGATTTCAACATCTTCTTTTCTCTGAAGTCCCCAGCCTGTGAAGGAAGCATCGGGGGGGGGGGGGGGGCTGGGGGAGGGGAGGGGGGGGGCTGGAGGGTAGAAACTAGCGCTTAAAAGGATGGTGTGGAGGCAGGGAAGGTTTTGCCTACCAAGCTGGTTTCCCGGCAGTTTCTTGGCCCCCTGTCTTCCTCTGGGCTCAGGCAAATGACGTCTAGGCAGAAGTAATTGTGGAGTGAAAAAGTTGGCATTGCGTACAAGCGCCTGGAAAGTCAGTCGCAGCAACCGCCAGCTGAAGTGGGCACCCTGCCGGCCGGATCCAATCCCCGGTCCTTGACTAAGAAGTTGAAGCTGTATGTTTTTTATCATTAATCTACTACAGGAAGTAAATCCTATTTGTCTGGAGTTCAGTTTTGCACACAATATGTGGCCTCCTGTGACAAGTTTATAAAGGTTTAATATCCTTCCCCATTGATTTCTTCAGTGATAGAAAAATGATCCTAATCTGACCTATTCACCCTTAAGAAACTGCATTTTGATTTAAACTTTACAATAAATTATTTTAAAAAGCAAATTATACCAGCATGCATTTATCATTGGCAGAGTAATGTCTTTTTTAAAATCATAATTTTCTTTTCCTGCATTTCCTCTTCAGTCCTCCGTACGTTAATGGGCCATAAAGCAAATATTTGCAGCCTCGATTTCCATCCTTATGGAGGCTTTGTAGCTTCAGGGTCCATGGACACTAACATTAAGGTAAGGTACATCTTTATCTCTCTCTCTCTCTGTGTGTGTGTGTGTAGTCTTGTGGAATGATGATGAATGTTGTGATGGGCAGAAACAGATGAAACAAATTAATAGCGTACTCAAGTAGCTGCTTGGAGTTCTTGTTTTTGAATGTCTTTTTGCCGCTTCTGAATTTCAGTCAGTTTCTTGGTCATCCCATTGTAGTCTGCATTTCTTCATGAAATGAAGATGGGAAGAGTTTTGCTGCTTGGCAGATTTGCTCTTTTCAAAAGTGCCCAGAGATCTGAAAGACATGAATATAGTTTTGGGTAACCCTGAACAAACAATACTTTTCCCTCAACATGGTGATAGCCATCCATTTGTAGAAGCCACAGCCAGATCTGTGCACCCTTATCAAAAGGCAGCAGGAGGAGAGGAGCATGTAGGAAGGTCCATAAAAAGAGAAGAGATGCTTCTTAGAGTGTGCCAAATATCCCTTTCAAATTCTATTAGCTCTGTGCTCTGAAACAGTTACTCAGTCCCAGGTGAAAGATTAGGACTTCTTAATGTGAAGACAAACCTTGATTGGTTAGGACAGTTAAATGTTTTCTTCTTTTAAAAAGAAACTCTATTTTTTTTCTTTCATGCAGCTTTGGGATGTAAGAAAAAAAAGTTGTGTCTTCAGGTACAAGGTAAGAAGAAAATTATGTTCTATTTCACCTGATGTCCTGAAATCTACTTGGCAATGCGTAACATTTACTAGGACAATTTGAAAAGCTTTATGAATCAGGAATGATCAATATACCTGTACTCTAATAAAGAGAAAACAAAATATGAATCCATTTTCCTGTAAGAAATAGCATTCCCATTGTAATTGGACTCATAAGCAATTCTGCTTTTCTGGATGTTTCCCCTGTTTTTCTTACCATGAAATCCAGAGTCCGGGGGAGGGGCAGAAGTGGGCAACGGAAGCCGTCCTTTTGCAGACTGGGACGTTTACGCCCACACGGGTGTTGTCAAGGGACTCTTGTGGCCCCTCCCCTCCTTCAGTTTTCTTTGCTGCCTTAGCTGACACCCCCAACCCAAAATTTCTCTGGGGTGTGTCATCCTAAGGGAGGACTTTGGGCAAAACCTCCTCTCTCAGCCCAACCTCTCTCATGGGGCTGCAGATGTCCAAAGATGGGAGAAGCAGGTATTTTGAACGTTGCCTTGAAGGCAAGGCAGGATGTCAACCCACTTTCACTTTGCAGGGCCACACAGAAGCAGTTCAGTGTCTTCGCTTCAGCCCGGATGGGAAGTGGCTGGCATCTTCTTCTGATGACCACACAGTGAAGGTAGATGGGCCCTACGCCCTCCCCTCTGCCACTCCCTTCGATGGCAGCCTGGGCCATTGAACAGCTTAGCGGATGGGTGTAAAATTCGTTAGCACTCTGTCAAGAAAAACTTTGGTGGCTCTTTCCCTGCCTAGTTGTGGGACCTGGCTGCTGGAAAGATCATCTCCGAGTTCACAGGACACACGGGACCAGTCAACGTCATTGAATTCCACCCCAATGAGTACCTTTTGGCCTCAGGGAGCTCCGACAGGTAAAAAAATCAGCTCTCGCTGGAGGTGGAGATGCTGCCTTGAGGGGCCGAGAAAGCGGGAGGTGGAAGATTTCCCAGGGCTTGCTAGGATAGGTCACGAGCGCTCATGGTGTGGCGTGCAGGCTTTGAATTGTTGTTGATGCTGTGCGTGGAAGATGTTCCTGCTTTTAGGGAAGCCATTTTTTCACCAGTCTGTAAGCTGGTGCTTGAGAAGAAAGTCCGGATTTGCCCTCAGAGGTCCCCATCATGTTTTTCGTTCTGTTGATGCCTCCATGAAGCTCCTGGGAGCTGGTCCCCTCTTTGTGCTCAAAGCTGCCCTTCCTTCCTTCCTGCCTTCCGATGGACCCAGATTGTTTGGGGCAAGAGGCTGACTCTGTAAACCACTTAGAAAGGGCTGGAAAGTACCGTAAAGTGGTATATAAGTCTAAGTGCTATTGCTTATAGTCTTGCTCAAGATTCTTTCATTAAGAAAGATTACAGAGTCTGGATTACAAAATGAAACATTCTCTGGAATGTTGCTAAGAGGGCCTATGTGCAGCACGTTACTAGGCAAAGGAAACAGCCTCCACCCTACCCAAAAAATTCATGCTCTTTCACATTTCACCTGGGGGCTTAGACCCCAGCTGAAGTAGCTCTTGCTCCTTTAGATGATGGAAGTCTGTTTAAGGAGAGGTGGGTCAGTGTTCCTCACTTTAGGGATTTGAGCAAGGGGCAGCTCTCCTCAAGGACCCAGAAATAGAGAAACGAGGTGGAAAAGGAGCTGGACGTCAGAGCTCGGCGGCTGGTTGTGGCTGGAAGCAAAGAGGTGGGTCTGGAGAGGGCTGATCTTTCACTTCTACCCTCTTTGCTTTTTGGTTTTCTGGTAGGACAGTCAGATTCTGGGACTTGGAGAAGTTCCAGACAGTGAGCTGTATTGAGGAAGAAGCCACGCCTGTCAGGTAAGATGCAACAGGTGTTTGTCGGCAGGAATGGCAGTGAGTTGTTAGCTCAGGGATTTCCACCCATCCAAGGGGCTTCAGCTGGCCAAGAAGTTTAGGCTTCCTTCAAATTTGGGGGCTGTGTCAGGTGGAATGGGACTCTTGCTCTTGCCTCTCTCTCACCCTCCCCCCTGCAGGTGCATGCTTTTCAACCCTGATGGCTGCTGCTTATATGCCGGCAGCCAGGATACCCTGCGCGTGTATGGCTGGGAGCCCGAGCGATGCTTTGAAGTGGTCTTGGTGAATTGGGGCAAAGTGGCTGATTTGTCTATCTGTAACAATCAGTTGGTGAGTGAAGGAAGGATGGAGTCAGATTTCCTGGTTTGATTCTGGCTCCAGGTATTGTGCTGCCACCCCCACCTCCCCCACAAAGGGCTTCAAGGGGCCCGGGGCAGGAATGGCAGGGCTCCCCCCCACCCTGTTGCTTGTCAGGGAGCGTTCTTTCCCTCTCATGGCAAACCTCACCCATAGCCCCCCTCCACGTAGCCTTGAGGAAGGCCAGACAACCTGATGCAGCCCAGAATCTTTTTCTAGACGGTCATTGCAAATCCCTAAAGTTCTAAGTCTGTGGATTCTTCCTGTTAGATTGGCGTTTCTTTTACCCAAAGCATCGTCTCGTCCTACGTTGTGGACCTCAGCAGAATCACAAAATGTGGGCCTGGGCTGCAGGGGCTGATCAGAGATGATAAACCCCTGAGTCCTCCCCCATCTCTGGGCTCCTCCCTACGGCGAATCTATGAGAGGCCGACAACCGCCTGCAGCAAGCCCCAGAGGTGAGGTGGGGGTGGGCGGGCAGGCTTTTGGGGAGGATGGGTGTGCAGGAGGGCTCCTGGAGGGGATGGGTGTGTGGAAGCTCCGCTTACTGGTCCCAGCCTCTGTCTGTCATCCCTCAGAGTGAAGCACAACTCGGAGAGCGAGCGGCGCAGTCCAAGCAGTGAGGATGACAAGGAAGAAAGGGAATCCGCGGCAGAGATCCAAAACTTGGAGGATTACAAAGAGATCTTCCAGCCAAAGAACTCCATCAGTGAGTTGGACTTAACCTTCTTGGATTGCTTTGGCTTGAGGCTGGACAAAACCGGGCACATAAATCTTTCCAGCAGGGGCGTCAAACTCTGATTTCATTGAGGGCCACATCAGTGTTGTGTTTGACCTCCGGGGGAGGGGATGGCCGGTATGGCCAGCTCGACAGCACTCGTGTCTGTGGTGGCACCAGTGAAAACGGGCTCCTGAGCTCCGTCTTCGGCTGGGATGGCCTCCTGCAACCCTCTGCCAGTGGAAACGGAGCTCGGGAGGGCCGCGTGTGTTTTTGCTGGCAGGGAGTTGCAGGAGGCCCTGTCAGCTGAAGACGGAGCTCAGGAGCCCATTTTCACTGGCAGAGGCATCCTGGGCCAATCCTTTGCTTTTTCCAGGCGGCCCCTCAGGCCAGATTGAAGCACCCTGTGGGTTGATCTGGCCCCTGGGCCTTGAGTTTGATCCCCCTGGTATATAGCCTCAACTTTACAAAGCTGTGACGAATGCCTGTTCCTTATAAAATTCTACCTGCTTTAGTCAAGTCTTCTGCCCAGAAGCTTCCAAGAGGCCATCTTGTGTCTCCGGGTTGCTACCCAAAGAGCTGAGCCAGCAATCAGTCATTCAGATAGCAAGGGGGATCCCCACAGCTGAGTTTCCAGGTGGATCCTTAGCAAGGGTTTCTCTGCTCCCGAGCGCACGGTTGGAAGGTATAACCAGCAATGAATGAGTTGGAGCTTTTCTTGCTAAGCTCCTTGTGCCCGGAGTCATTCTGGTGACTGGAAGGTGGGAAGAGTTAACTAGACAGCACAGGAGTGTCGCTTTGGAGTCAAAAGCTGCACAAATACAGAATAATGCTGTTTCTTCTATAACCTTATGAAAAAGAAAAAAACAACTTCCAGTTGAAGTTAGGGGTTTTGTCTTTCTAGCACGAACTCCGCCCAGCAAGAGCGAGCCTTTTCCTGCCCCTCCAGAAGATGGTGAGTTCAGAGGCCCAGGAGGGCTTTTGTGAGATTCCTGACGTCTCTTGGGTGTCAGTAAGCAGAAAAGGGGAACCTGGGTGGAGAGTTGGGGGGGGGGGGGCACTGTGGCTTAACCTTTGCTGTTCCTTGCAGTCAGTGAAAATAATTTGGTATAATGGACAGTCTGGTTCTTTGCTCTCAAAACGGCCAAAGGGGAGTCAGCCCAGGGTTGTTGTGCAGGGCAAAGGGGAGCAGAGGCTTTCCCTTGGTGGTGGCTCAGCCTTTGAAGATGCCTGGGAGCACCTGGGGATCTCAAGGAAGACACACACACACACACCCCGCAAGCAGAGCACATATCCAGATGCTCCTAACTGCAGCCCTTGGTGGCCGCCCCTTCTCTGGGATTTTGCTCCAGGGGTCAGTGGCATGGGAGCTGCTCATCCCCAGGGAGCATCGTCCTGTTTTGTGGGACCGAGTCCACAATTCCCTTGTGCTCCATGAGGAAATGGCTAAGAACGTCTCACCTGCCGTTATCAGGCCATGCGTGGTTTTATGGACTTCCAATCAAGCGACTTTTTACGTACCGCTTTTCTAAGCTTAAGAAAGTCCAAAGACTGGGAATTTTTCCCAGAGCATCTGGGCTCACTTTCCACCAGCAGCACTGCTTTGGTTGTTATTGGGAGTTTTTTTGGCCTCTCCCAAGAGACCCTTTCCCCCCCCCTCTCCCTTCAGAGGCAACACCTGGGAAAGAAACCCCACGGGCAGGTCAAGCAGGAGATGCCGCCGCCCCATTGCCAGGCCCGGAGAGGGTGAGTGCCTTGCTTCCTGGTTCTCCCGATCAGGGCTGCTCCGTTGGGGGTGGAGGCCGCCTCCAGCAACATCCTGCATGTGGGGTGGCTTCTTGCGGGTTTTCAGCTGGCCAGTCCTCAGTGAGTGTGGTGAAAGGCAGGAAGGAAGGCTTGGGCCTGCAGCCTTCTTTGGCCAAGGTTTGGCCTGGTTAGCCTTTTGAGCAACTTACAAGGAAGCAGGTGGGCAGCATCTCTCTGTCCCATTGGTCCATGTGGCAAAAGGAAACTTTTCGCCTGGGACATTATTTTACTGAGGGTATAACTTAAGTGATAATTCCACGTAGGCACAAAAGTAGCAAAGCCAGTTTTAAAGTTTTCACGCAAAACCCAGCCTAGGTAAAATCCCCCCTTTCCCCTGGACCAATCAATGAGTTTCATTTTGTTTTGGGAACATTCTGAGCACCTCAGAGTTTTCCCAGTGTTTGACCTTGGGATGTTGGGAGTGTACCAGGCTGTGTCTCCCTCCCCCCCCCTACATTCCAGTACTTTCTCTCCCCCCACTCCAGTCTGTTTCTGTTCTGGTTGTGGGCAGGGATGTGTAGTGAGTCAGCCATAACACACTCTTTCTTTCTTTCTTTCTTTC
>JAEANM010009596.1:0-16272 GCA_017656035.1 Myanophis thanlyinensis
CTCAGGCGGCTGAATTTTATGACAATGGAATTACAAAGCTTGTTCACCGCTATGTTATAAGTGCCTCAATTTGTTCAATGAATATGTTGAAAAATGTCACTTTCAAGTGTATATAATAATTTTTTTTCCTACACTTTGTTTTTTTTTTCTATCACAAAATGTAATTATTTTGTGGATAGCCCTCGTATAATCTTTGGGGCATCTTTTGTTTATTTCTTGCCTTTCAACACTTTCCCCCGCCTTTCCTTTCTTGCTGCCTCACATGCACATACACCTGTATGATAACTATGTGTTTCTTTTGTAATCTTTGTGGCATTATAAGTCTAGAAAATGAAGAATTATGACTCATTGCTAGAATATCTCTACAGTGAACATTATGTTTTGAGGGCCCAGATTTCTATCTGACCATCATGTCTTCTTCACTCAGCCCGCCATTCTACAAAGAGAACAATTTTGCAACGCCACTGAAAACACACATTGTGAAGGCAACCGTGTGACTGTCGGCATATGTTCTCCTGCTGTAGATATCAAAACATCATCCTACAAGGAAGAACCTCTGTTTTTAATACATTATCCTTCCAATCCTATAGAAGGGATGGATTGCAAAGTATTCTTCTGCTTCTCCCACTTTATGGCTTTTGATTACAGGAGGCATTTGAACATAGGAGGAGGCAAAAATCAAGGCAGCTAGCATGGTATTAGTGGAGGTGCAGAAAAGTGACAAACTCCTCATATGAAGAGATTAGCAGAAAGGACATCAAAGCATTAAACAAACCTTCAACACACAGTTTCTGATCCACACCCGGACACTTTTCCTTTTATTTTAAATCAAAAACCACAAAAAAAAAACCATATAAAATTGAGCTTATAGCTGTTAAGTTTACAAAGAGAATAATTTCTGGCTCTATCTTTGGGACTGAAATAATAAGCAAAGCACATTCCATTGCCTGGAAACTAACTAATGAAGATGGGTGAGTTCCTAATGCTGGTTAGGACCAGAAATTTGCCAGGCATAGAACAGCTCAAAGTAGATGATGTAACATGTTTCTTTTCTTCCTGACCACGCCCCTTCCCTAAAGTCCACTTAGTTAAGTATATTGAAAGACATCAAATATTAGCAATGGTAGAAGTTTAGCACTGTGGATATAAATTAAATTTCTTTGAGCACCCTGATGTTCTATCGATTTTACTGGGTGTCTATGGAGATTCTCAGTCATCCAGGTCATGGTTGTCCATGGTTTTTCTTGGAAGATGTTTCACTTCTCGTCCAAGAAGCTTCTTCAGCTCTGACTGGATGGTGGCGAATGGAAGGATTTATATTCCTTGCAGACAGCTGGACATTTGCATGCTTTTAGTGAATTGTTAAAATTACCTGGAAGTTTATCTATGCTATCAGGGTCACCTGAGTGGTGCAAATTGCTGTGGAATCTTCTTGGAACTGTTGAAAGGACTGTGTTGTAGATTAGAGGTAGATGGTGTCCTATCCCTCCCCCTCTTTTGAGAGAGGGCTGTTCAATTTTGACATATATGGCCTCTTTTGTTGTGGCCCGCCAGCAGCCATCAGAGCTGTTGACAGACTCTGACAGTGACGAACAACATGAGCCTGTCCTGGAATCTGGGAAGGTTCTGATGAGTGCTCAGAGACAGAGCTGGGGCCAGGGATGCCTGTCAGTCATCAGCTGCCTTCCGAGTCAGAGAACAGTGAAGCAGAACAAATGGAAATTGTCCGTGATGTGTGTATGAGCAGAGCTGCTAAGAGAAGGGAACAGCTCAGGAATCAGGACCATCTCGGAAGGCATAGCACAGGTGGCCGGTGATTGGCCCCTCCCAGAGGGATTAAAAAGAAGAGCGAAGGGGAGGGGAGTTTTGCAGAGAACAATTGGTTCATATTGCTTCAGGAAGCTCTGTTCCTGCATTTGTGATTCCAAGAGGAATTGTGTCATCCTCTGGCCTTGTGCCAAGTCTGATAGGAGACTGGGCTATCAGCCTGGTTTTGTTTATAAAATAAAGAGTTTTTAGCGGATAGCCAAGTCTACTTTCTTGTCTTAAGAGGCCTAGGACAGAACATCTTTAACCCATCTTTCAAGCTAGCAATCCTCTGTCCAAAATATGGCCTTAATTCTCTTCAAAAGAGTCTTTTGTGCCTTTTAAATGCAGATGGACTGCTGAATCTAGTCCTGATGTGTTTGTTCTCCTAGGTTGTGCCATGTGACGATGAAGTGGTTGTTTTGTTACCCCAATGTACAGATCTGCACATGGCAATTAGAGTTCTCAGTCTTGCAGCATGTTTCATTGTAAGATGCACAAAATACTGCCTTACCAGTTTAAAGCTGCAACATATTCCTTTTATGTCAATATTTGGCAAAAACATGTCTCTGAAGTCCTTCTACCTTCTCCCAACAGGTAGTTTCCTTAAATGTATTGTCTCTGATTCCTGTTACAGTTGATTATCTCATAAATTCTCAGAGGGCTAATTCTGGCTTTCGTCCAACCCTTCCTTTTGACTTCTGATTTCTTAATTTCTTTTGACTTGAGCAATTTGAGATTATTTTCTTCTACCAGGACAATCCAGAAAATGTCTTTCTTTGTCTCTTTCGGTACAGCCAAAGGGGCCAGGCTGGGGCAGAATGGTCAAGCCTCACTTTCCTTGCTTTTGTACATGCCAAAGTGAGGAGTGAATAAACAAAAACAGAAGCTATTCATGTTTCGTAATTTGGAGGATTGACACCCTGTGGTTCTCCAGAAACTGGCAGAGATCAGCATCCAGAGTTGTGCTGCTTTGTCCTATTGGAAATACAGGAGACAAGGCAGAGGTGAAATTCAGCAGGTTCTAGCAGGTTTGCTAGAACCGGTAGTAAATTTTCTAAGCAGTTTGGAGAACCGGTTGTTAGAAGAAACCTCCTTTTGTTGTTTTCCACTTCACAGGGTTAATCCTGCAAGGAAGGCAGGAAAAAAACATTCTGCTGTTGTTTCTAGTCTAATCTTTATTGCCCTGCTTACAGAAACTGCCCACTTAATCACATGACTCTCCCCAGCCACAACCACCAAGCCACGCCTACAGAACTGGTAGTAAAAAAATTTGAATTCCACCACTGAGACAAGTCATCCAGAAATGGCAACCTCTTCCCATCACTGATCCTGCTATGGTTCTTTGTTGCACAATTTCTAAGGTACAGCACCTTAGATATGAATATGTTTGACTGCTATTAGAAAATATTCAAAAGGTTGAGAATAGTTGGGACGGTTCTTAGGGATGTACACTGCTCCTTCCAGCTTAAATCTGCCAAGTAAAAAGGTATTGGTAAACTGGTGCCCTGGGTAGGGAATACAGTATGTCTCCAGATTATTTGAGCTGTGCCTCGTTTGGGAATTTACGGCAGGGGGCCAAAAAAAAACAAAACCTGCCTGCGGGTGCACATGTTGAGATGCTGCCTCATTTTGCCCTGCCAACTGTGCCTGGTTTCTGAGTAGCTTCCAGGAATATGAAAATTGCTGCTTGTGACCTGTTTATCCATAGCAGAAGTCAATGCCTTGTGCCTCCTTCAAAATTACCTCTGTACAGTAATTCCTCCTCTCCTTTCACTCCTTCTGGAACATGGAATTATTACTTATCACTTGCAGATTACACAGCCATAAATGTCAAGGTCTACAGCTGTGTATGAAGGGTTTGTGGCATGTAACACTTCCAACTATATAGCTGCTTTCGATTTAACATTCTGGGCTCTCAACCAAACAGATGCTAATAGCTCAAAAACTAACTGGCTGTTACATCATTGGGCAAGACCTTGGACTCAGACAAGACCTCTCCCGCTGGATCATCTGATCCTTCATCTTTGTCTTTGTCCTGTTTTGCCCTGACATTGGTGGCATGTGGATTTTGTACAGTGATCAGGAAAGCATTGGAGCTTGTTGTGATCATGCATCTTCTGTTAGAGAACACTCAGGTCAGCGCAAGACATGTGAAAAGTTGCTCCAGTTTTTGAAGTGAGCGTGTCCATGAGCTCCAGCATCATGATCTTGTGTGCCATACACTAAATTAAGGGTAACTGTATAAAATGTTAGCACAGTAAAAAGCAAATATGAGTTAACAGCACTATGAGCAACTCCACCACAAAAGTCCTTCCTGACTGCACACAATTTGCATCCGACAACTAAGTTCAATGTATCTCTGCCCAAGGTAGATCCCTGTTTGACTTTTGACCTGAGAGCAACCTTATCCTAACAGAATCAAGTCAAGTAGGCTTGATTGTCATTTCAACAATATACAGTACAGTACACAGTGAAATGAAACAACATTTCCCCAGGACCAAATTTTCTAGAATTGTGATGGCGAACCTATGGCAGAGCCATCTTGCTGGGAACACAAGCTGTTGTCCAACTTATCTCCAGCTGAACATGCACATGTACGCATGCGCAATTGCAGAACCCAGCTGGTATTCGGGGGCCCGCTGCACATGTGTGCGATTGCAGCAGGAAATCCAGCTGGTCTTCAGAGCTCTCCTGTGCATGCACATGTGATTGCTCATATGTGTGTGAGTGCCTATGCACAGCGCACATGCATTGCATGTGCAAAAGCTGCATGCATGCACAGATGGTGCAGTTGCACATGCAGCGCACATGGAGGAGCTGCACGCAAGTGCGGATGGCACACGCAAAGTCATACTTTTCGGCACTCTGTAAGTAAAAGGTTCACCATCACTAGTCTAGAACAAGACAGTTCTAGATGAATAGAATAGAATAGAATAGACCGAGTTGGAAGGGACCCTGGATGTTTTCAAGTCCAACCCCTTGATCAGGCAGGAAATCCTATACCATTTCAGACAAATGTTTGTCCAATCTCTTCTTGAAAACTTCCAGTGTTCGAACATTCACAACTTCTGGAGGCAAGTTGTTCCTCTGATTAAGTTTTCTAACTACCACATTGATGTGCTACATTGTCTCAAAACTGTGGAGAGACTGCTTGTCTCAAGCCTCTATCAATTTGCAGTAGCTGAATGGACTCTGTAATAGAGGACACTGATGAATTGCAATCTCAGGGCTATGGTGACCTAATAGTAACAGTGTCTGTGCTGTGTGTTTTTTGCAACAGAATAATGAGCACCCTGGACAGGGATGCTTGCCCTGGAACTCCTACATAATCCTGATTAAAAACGACATCTTTGTGTTACTTAGTTGGTGGTACTAGTGCAGAAGTCCCCATTCCAATATCTATGTATCTACAGGTAGCAGCATGTACAAGGTGCAACAATTCTAACATTCATATAAATTGCCCAGGCGAGAAGAGAATCTGTGGTCCTTGGAAAACAAGTGCTATTGATTCAGTAAAGTGGAAGACAGAGACCCTGGACTGAATCCTGCAGACTAACACTGTTGAATGTAGAAAGCCTTTGAAAACATATGTCTTCCAAATGCTCTGCAATGAATATGTCAAGGTAACCTTGAGTTTGCTTGAATGCAGAACTTCATAGCAGGGTACTAAAATAGCATTACAGGTAAGTATAAAAAGAATCCTTGCTCTTTGGCACTGTGTGACAAACCCACACAAATAATTCTGATTGAAATTGGACTGAATAGGTCACCAAGGGATAACCATTCCATGAAATCATTAAGTGTAGAAGTGGTAAGTCTGCATCACCTTACCTGAAGAGAACTGGTCTACACTCCTAGACTTGCCCCCTGTGCATGGTACGGAAGGCAGACTAGTGGCCTGTCATTCTCAATGAGCTAAAAAAAACACCCTTTTTTTTTTTCACTTTCTAAATTTGTTCCCCGCCTGATTGGTGGTACATTTCTCTCTGCAATCTCCTGGATATTTTTTTGTACACCAAGACTAAAGAAAGGAATTACTTTCTTTAGTCTTGGTGTACAATGTGGAGACAAGGCCCAGCATGATATCTACCTCCTTGTCCCACCAATATGACTCTATTCTGGCTTTATAGTTAATGGAGAATTGGCAGGGCTGAAGCAAGTCCACAGGGAAGAAAATAGAATAGTTTGTGGAAGCAAAACCTCTGCTCACTGCTCTATCAAACTGAGCTGTTTAGCAACAAAAGAGGAAGAACAACATATTAGCAGCTTGTTATATCCTTGGCTATATGATTGGGAAAGCTGACTGGTGCTGAAACATGTCTGTTATTCAGGAATCTTTATCTATTATCCCCCATGATATTGGTTAACTCCATAGTATGGAGGTCAAGTGCCATTATGATGCTGAAGACTCTTTACCTGATTTTGATGGGGGGAAAAATACTAAGTCCCAGCACATGATCTCTAATTTTCCTCTCTTTTTTTTAATCAAAACCAGACACAGTAAAGTTATAGAAGGCCAAGAAAAACTGTTGGGCTTGGATGAGGTCCAGTGAAATGAAGATAAATCCTAACAAGGTCAATGTACTTTGGGTTCACTTGGCTAGATCTTAATATTGTACAGTATTCTTAAATAAAAAAATTGCATCAGTTTTCTGATGCAGAGACAGTATATATGCTTTTGCTAGTCTGATGTTTTCTTCAGTGACTCTGCTCCTTTGTTCTCATTACAGGATAAAGAATCCCCCATGGCTTGGGTATAAAACATTTAACATAATGTGTTTATTTTACTGTTACTGTAAATGCAAGGTCTTAATGGAACAGTGTATTGCAACTTTTAAACATAGTTTCTGAGATAGGAGTTGAATTCTAGATCAGTGATTCTACTTCATCGGCAGATAAAATAACCTTTGATACTACTGTCCAACCTCTAACCATTCATGCGTGTTCCTTTTTATTGGAAATAACATGTCCTGGAGCACAGTAATCTTGGGTTTAACAGGGGGGGAAATAGTAGAAAAAGCTGCATGAACGAGACTGAAAAATTTCCATTACAAAAACAATTACATAAAAACCGAATGAGGTATTAGTTGCATAAGTACAGTAACAATATTCATCAATATAAATTCACCATGAATTATGAACCTAGGAAATCTTGATCCAGCCCTAAGCTAGCTTTAAAAAGTAACTAGTTTGGCATTTATATGCCTTTCTGCAAATGGCTATATGCTAAAACCTTAAGCATTTCTAAGAGCCCATGTGCTTTGTCAGGCTGTGATAGACAACAAGGCTTTGATGGTTAAAGCAGATTTTCTGGAAGGATTACATGAGATTGCCGAAGGGATAAAAGAAAGGGGATTTTCAAGGAATGGCAAAGAAGATTCAGAAAAACTGCTTTCTTCTCCAATGATGTCAGCTTGGGTAGAAGTAGAAGGGGGAAAAACTGTAAGAGACACTGAAAAGCTACTCCCAGTGAAGACTATCAGACAAGAGTAAAACAATGTATCTCTACAGGCCTTCCTGCCTGTTCCAGGAAAATCAGCACCCTAAACGCTGAAGTTACATGGATGGAGGCAATATGCTTGTTGCTTAAAAATCATGAGGTGAGTGAGCAAAAGGCTCTTTCTATTCTTTCTACCCTTTCCAAATCAAATATTTCCTGATGGCTACAGAAAATGTAGGAATTAATGGCATAAAAAGCCAACAAGAAGAATGCATACTGACACATTTGTACTATTGACATATTTTTATGTATATTTATGCAGCTACTGTTATAAGTGCTTTATGAAATAAAGCAACCTCCCCAGTTTGACACCCACCTGAATTGTTCGACTACAACTTTGATCATTATCAGACAACGTGACCATTGCAGTGCATGGTGGGAATTGTAGGCTGATCCATAATAGCAGAAGCCAGGATGATTGACCTAAATCCATTAGGGCATTAAACCCAAGTACCTATTTTTTTTTTCACATATTATTGGGAGTTATTTATACAGAAGAGGGAACTCTATAGAAATCCTGATTGCAACAATCACAGAGAGGAAGAATACTTTGTTCCTCTTTCTCAAGATCAAATGTACGACAATATTTGACATGGGTTAGCAATATTGGGATGGATATTTCCATTTGGCAGTAGAGTTCAGCCTGGTATACCATACTTATGCTCACATAATATACCAAGCCACAAATTGCCAATCAAAATTTAGTCTAGCAGATGTTGCATTGCCCAACCTCTTTGCTTAGCTATGGATTTGTGGGTCATAACCACTCACAAAATTGAGCTCATTGTGATTCATTAACAATGGTGTAGCACACTGTGTTAAATAAAGCCAATATATCTCATCATAACCCACTGGATTATTGAGCTCCTTCAAGACACAATGTGATAATTTAGAATTACAACAGCTGGACTACAAAATCCCAATGACAATTACATTGTGGCCATTGCAGTTTAAATTTTCTATATATCTTTGTTGGCAATAAGTGGTCATTGAGATTCTTGCAACCCCAATCTCAGGGTAGATAATCAGTTGAGAACTTGCAACTGCTTTTCCTAATAAATGTCAGCAACCTTAAGTTTATGATGAAAAACAAACAAAATAATTGGAATAAAATGTGTGATTTTTGTTGCCTATTTTGATTAGGCATATACCAAAACTGGTTTTATGTAAACTTCCTCCATTGCTTAAAACTGTATGTTGCAGCTGATTTTTTTTAAAAAATCCCTAATTTCATCTTTCTATTTTTTCCTTCTAAAATGCTCTCATTTCCCACTGCCCCACCTTATTATCTACAAATACTCCCAGGGCAAAGAATCAAAATGTCTTTCATTTCTCTATGTTGGGATAGAAGCTTGTGATTGTCTCTTAAAATTAGAGGAAATAGAATATCACATCTTCTTATACGGTCTTCATTTTGAAAAATCAAAAAAACCATATGGCACCAAATAGACCTACACGTCACATAGTTCATTTGTCCAAAAATGATCCTGGTAGGAAATGAACTAGTGATCTAGTTGATATTTAACTCTTCTATGCAATGTTCTGAGGCAGTGGTGGCGAACCTATGGAACGCGTGCCAGAAACAGCACGCCAAACCGTCCAGTGAGCTTTCAGTAACAGCAAACCATCCCGCATGCCCTGCGCAGCCCCGCTGGCTCTGCAGCCCATTCTCGTGCTCCAGCGCATGCAGCCCCCACAGCTCATTCTTGCAATCCATTGTGCGCTAGCCAGCTGGTTTTTGCTGTATGGGAGCGCCGAAAGCCAGAAGCGCAACATCCCAGCGTGCATGCGAGCTCTGAGAGCCGAATGTCTGGTTTCCGATATGCACATGCATGCCATCCAGCTGTTCATTGTGCACACATGCATGCCATGTTGGGATGCTGCACTTCCAAGTTTCTGCACTCCTGCACGGCAAAAGCCAGCTAGATAGCATGCAACGGAGCACAAGAACTGGCTGCGCAGGCTACACGCGAGGAGCACCAGAATGGGCTGCAGAGCCAGCAGGGCTGCGCATGGCTCACAGGACGGTTTGGCATGCCTTTCTGGCACTAAGGACGGCACCTGATGACGTAAAAGTTTCGCCAACACTATAAAATCTGAGGTGTTTATTTTATCTGGGGACTTTTACAATATCTTTTATCCAACAAAGATATTGTAAGTTGGCTGGTGTTATATTTTAAAGAAGATACAGATCACTTTGGAAGATGAGAATTGTTCAAATCAAAGAAATTAACCCCATGATTTCTAAAGTTGAAATCATAGTCCAACTTTTCTGCAAGTTTTTGTTTTTTTTACAATAATGCCATACCACCTTAAGCAATCAACTCTGGGTGGTATACAATGAATTGTAGTAGTCTAATAATGTGACCAGAGTCCTGGTCCTGGTAGGGCCCAAACTGATACATCAACTGCAGCTGGGCAAAGATAGTCTCTGGGCACAGACTCTAACTGCTATTCAAGGAGTAATTTGGAGTCCATGAAAACCAAGAAGTCACAGACTTTGTGACTCAGGGGGAACACGGCCCTGCTTGGATCAAATATATTTCCAGCTAGCTGGCCTGGCCTAACACCTTAATTTTTGGGGTTAAATTTTAATTGTTTGACTTTTAAATTTTAAATCTTAATTTTAAATTTCTTGTATTTTAATTTGGTTTTATAAATGTCAAATTTTAATTGTTTAATCATAATTTTTAATCAGCCTTTAATTAATTTTAACTAGATTTTAATTGTTATATCTGTATCTTTTATCTGGCTGTGCACCTCGAGTCCCTTGGGAGAGGGGGCGGTATATAAATTTTGAAAAATAAAATAAATAAATAAATAATCTCACTTGCATTTCCTCCATAAATATTAATTAAAATCCCCATTCAGGTATGAGTAGAACTACCACAAAACAATTGTGTCCAACCCCAGTTCTTGCAGGCAGTTCAAAAAAGTAACATGTTAATAATATTGAATGTCATCAGAATATGCAATAAAAAAAGGAGAAAGGATACTTTCCTTATCCCAGTTCCAACAAAGGTCATCCACCAATATAGCTATTGCTTCTTCTAGCTCTGTGATGGTGAACCTATGGCACGGGTGCCACAGGTGGCACGCAGAGCCATCTTGCTGGGCACACAAGCTGTTGGCCAACCTACCTCCAGCTGAGCATGCACATGCAATTGCGCGAGCACGCACGCACGATTACTGAGACCCAGCTGGTCTTCGGGCCCCTGCTGTGCATGCGCGCGATTGCAGCAGGAAATCCAGCAGGTCTTCGCAACTCTCCTGCCCATGCACATGCAATTGCTCATGGGTGCATGAGTGCCTGTGCACAGCATGCATGCATTGCACGTGCAAAAGCTGCATGCATATGCAGATGGTGCAGTTGCACATGTAGCACACGTGGAGGAGCCACACGCAAGTACAGATGGCATGTGCAAAGTGTGTACTTTTTGGCACTTGGTAAGTAAAAGGTTCGCCACCACTGTTCTAGCTGATTAGCTAATTCCCATTACTTTTTAAGAATCATGAAGATTGGGTAAAATTATCCAATACGGCAGAAATGAAAGTTGGCTTTTTCAACCTCTTTTAAATTAGGTGGCAACTCATCCTTCCTTAGAGATGCATTAGCCATTTTGCTAGCTCTTATATTCGCAGAGATGTGTTCCTCATTCAGCATTCCTAGAATTGCAATCTAATTTAACCATTCACCTCCTATCCAAAGGCACATGGATCCAAGCCAACACTTAGTGCATCATTATGTTTCTCCTCAAAAGAGACTTCCTCAATATACCCACCAGTCAGTAATCTGTGGACACAATACAGCAGGGAAAAAACAACAACAATCTATGCTTCACTTCTCTTACTTTGGGATAATGGTACGTTCCAATGGTTGATCATATTCAGTTTTAGTCTAACATGCCTTCATCTTCTATAATTCCTCTGAGAACTAGACAGCCATTTGCGACAGGCAGCTGGGGAGAAGCAATCTCATCTCACTTTAATACGAGATATTAACCAGATACAAATCAGAACTGCATGCATGCTAAATCACTGGGAAAATCTTCATGCACTTCTTGAAAATCCTCAGAATTGACAGGCAACAGGAGCATACCATTTTAGAGGGTCCGCTGATCTTGCAGAGGTGCTCATGACATCCCATTCGACTAGAAAAGGCTCTGAACATGGCAAAAAATCCTCCACATTCAGATGACATCTCATCAACCAAACACATAACGTGCCGGATAGTTGAGGGCTATTTTTATACAAAATGGAATTTTTACTTTAGAATTTGAATTAATATATATATATATATATATATTTCATATCTATGTATGTTCGTATTATATTGTAATTTGTAACATGCACACTGTTCCAACTAATGCAAATTTTGTAATTGATACACTGAAATTCATCCATTCCTATTGTGTCTAAGGTTGTTCAAATCTTACAGTATGAAATCAAGCACACTAACATGGACACCATTACTATTTTCTTTTTCCACATTTGCTTGATTTCTGTTAGAATGCCTTTATATTTCCCTTTTCTCTAATTCTTTCTCAATGATTTTTCTAATCAAACTTATAGAAGAGTCGTGGTGGCGCAGTGGTTAAAATGCAGTACTGCAGGCTAATTCTGCTGACTGCCGGCTACCAGCAGTTTGGCAGTTCAACCAGCTCAAGGTTGACTCAGCCTTCCATTCTTTCGAGATAGGTAAAATGAGGACCAATATTGTTGGAGGCAATGTGCTGGCTCTGTAAACCACTTAGAGAAGTCTGTAAAGCATTATGAAATTGTATACAAGTCTAAGTGCTATTGCTATTATAACACTGGAATTATGCTGATGAAATGACTTAATTTGCTGGGCTTAGGAACACTAGAAGAGTATTTAAACCACATGTTTTAATTTAAATATTATTTTCCCCAAAAGTACAAGCACTTTTCTCAGGTAATTCTCAGATAAAAGCACATAAAATAGCAATAGAGCTTACAATTAATAAGAATATTGTTTGAAAGGTAATGATGCTCATTTTATATAAATAGTCCTCAACTTATAACCATTCATTTAGTGACCGTTCAAAGTTGCAAAGGCACTGAAAAAGTGACTGGTGGCCGGTTTTCACACTTACGACTGATGCAGTATTTCCATGCACCTGTGATCAAAATTCAGGCACATGGCAGATGTCATTTATTTATGACAGTTGTACTGTCCTGGGGTTGTATAATCATCCTTTGTAACCTCCCCAGACAAGCAAAGTCAACGGGAGAAGCAAGATTCACTTAATGACCTCATGATTCACTTAACAACTTTAGTGATTCACTTAACAATTGAGGTATTACATAGGCATAGCTCCTTTCCAGAAAATTGGAACACATCATCCCTCTTCTGCACAATCACATCAACTTTAAACAACTCTCTGAAACAAAGTAATCTCATTATGCAGAATAAATCTGTAGTTCTCCCTAAGGATAGACAACAAAACATACAATGCCTCCCAACTGAACTTCATTTTACCGAGGTTTTGTCTTACAATTATTCTCACAGAGATCCAAGATCTTTACTTGCTATATTCTTATCATAAAATGCATGTATTTCGTTTAATCTGCAATGGTGACCTCATCATCTAGCGCAGGGGTGGGCAATTATGGCTCCTTCATGACTCATGGACTTGAGCTCCCAGAATTCCTGAGCCAGCCATGATGGCTCAGGAATTCTGGGACACTCAGGAATTCTGGGAGTTGAAGTCCACGAGTCATGAAGGAGCCATAATTGCCCACCCCTGATCTAGCGCAATGGTGGGGCAACATACATGGAATGCCAACTTCTCTGAACATACTCAGGAGGCCACTGAGTAAATGCAGCTCCAGCCTTGTAGAGTAGCTAGCCCTCATGAAACTAATATATTACCCCAATTCCATTTTTCTTAAAAAAAACATAGCTATGGTAGCTATAGTTTAATAATATTAATATATTCCATCATATACTGTTTTTTCCTCCTGAATCTGACCTATTAAGAATCTTGCTTAACTGGATCAATATTATATGCAATATTATTTCCCTTGCTTTTCTCTCGTCTGCACCTACTCTTCAGTTTACTTTCATTCAGGTAGTCCTCGAATTACAGCAGTTCGTTTAGTGACCATTCAAAATTACTTTTATGACTTGTGGACTTCAACTCCCAGAATTCCTGAGCCAGCATGGCTGCCTCAGGAATTCTGGGAGTTGAAGTCCACAAGCCATAAAGGGGCCATAGTAGTTTCCTAACTCTGCACTAAGTGATTTGTTTCCAAACAGTTCCTAGCTTTAAATGGTAGCATTCAGAGGCTGACCATATCTCCATATATAGATTCATAAGCTTTGTGGCTTTATGATGATGCCGTGCCTTTTTTCCCCCACAAAGGACAGATTTTGTTGAATATTTATCACTTTTTTGTTTAATGGTATTTGCTATTTTACCTCAGTATTAATTATATGGTTGATTCAATTGTTGTTAATCAGGGCAGCCTGTCTTGACTGGAAGCATGGTGTGTGGGTTAGAGTGACACTTAATTTACATATACATGCCTAATGGAGAAATAAAATCAAAAATAAAAGCTGAG
Organism: Myanophis thanlyinensis; assembly: GCA_017656035.1. Lineage (NCBI taxonomy): Eukaryota > Metazoa > Chordata > Lepidosauria > Squamata > Homalopsidae > Myanophis > Myanophis thanlyinensis. The sequence goes on from JAEANM010009596.1 coordinate 13,895, forward strand.
CTACTAAATTCAGTTAACCACTAGATGGCAGCAAAGAGAACAAAACTTTGCTCTTTGTAGCCATCTAGTGGCTATCATGATTTTCAGAGTTGTAGTTCTGAAGCCAAGCAACTGCCTCAAACCTAGGGTAATGTGTGCTGCCCCCCCCCCCCAAAAAAAAGGCATTCCCCTAAATCCTGTAGCAACAGCATTCTGTAAGGCTTGAACTGCTATGAGGCCAGCAAGGTCAAATGTAACCCCGAGGCAGCTTTACCTTAACCAGCTGAAGCTTGCTGACTAATCTAATCTAAACATGGGTTTAGCAATGCATGAACTGAAGTGACTCAGTTATCACTCATACGCCTCAGAAAAAGACACACCGATTAAAACTAGAAATAATTCCTTGCCATTATAAATCCCTTGAGCCTCTGGTAGCATTGATGAGTCCATGAGAATTTCTTAGAATTGAAATAGAAATTTTCAAACTGAGTTTATAAGGCGGGAGGAGTGGGGGGGAGCAAAGAAAATTTTAGGAACAGGCCCCATCAATGGATGATGTGGCAGCAGAGAAGGCCTAGCCATTTTTCTTTAAACTTATTGAGAGCGAGCCAGGCCTTCTGCTTGGATAAAACAAAACAAAGAAGGAAAGTTAGAGAACTAATCTGACAAAATTAACTACCGTAATTTTTTTATTTTACTTTTTCCCACACACACAAAAACTCCAGCAAATTTCCAATAATCCACAAGATAGCTTATGCAGTATAATAACCATCATTAGGCATCAGCCCTTCTGATAATAGTTCAGAGCGATCCAAATGGGAAGTAGAAGGGAAAAAATACTCATTAAAAGGCAACTGTATAGATACTCAAAGAGTAAATGGATACTATTGTTGTAGGTGAACAAACTCTTGATATTACTAAATTGTTTGTTTTGTGTAGACATTTTAATCTGAAAGCCTTTCTTTGTATCTTCTGCAATAACCCTGTTGCAATATAGAACCCTAATGACGACAACACAGGGCATGCCTCAAGCATTCTTGTCAGAGTTATTTGCGATTATAAAAGTGAGGTTGTCCAATAAAAATAGATGGCTATTTTAGATTAACTGTAAATGTAAGAAGCTGGAAGGGAAACAGGTTTATCAGATTCTAAACTCATTCGAGCCTGCCCATATGTTCTGAATTCGCATGGCCGGTTTGAAAGATCCAACCTGAAATTTATATATTTTGACTTCTATCTCATGCCTACTTTAAAACAGTTCTTTATGTTATTGCAATAAATTCAAAGAATATTTCAGTCATCGTGTTAATTCTACACAGCGTGACCTCTACTTAATGAACATTTGCAAATAACGTTATTTCACATTAAATTCCGTTAACTAATTTATTTTCACACGGTGTCGGTTGAATAGAAATATAAGCAGCTGAGGATTTTTTTTGTATCATGTTTTGAAATAAAGAATAGTTGGTTAAAATAATTCATAAGCTTCATCGTGCTTCCCTTTAATTCTATTGAAATCATACTTACTCAATAGCCTAAAACAACTGATTCCTGATAAGGCATATTAATGTTTCTCACCTATCTCTGGTTCACAGGAATTCAAATGTTGGCCTTCAGCCAGATCTTCAGTTCTAGTGCCTGAGAAATTGTTCTAGCAGACCTGGTGACAAGCAGCCTGATTGAAACACATTATTTATCAGTCCAAAATGTCCAGTTCAGCTTTTGACCAGTTAATAATTCCAGCAGTGTGTGGCCCAGCTATTGAGGTGTTTGATGGTGTTTCCACCATTCAATTTTGTCTTTAACACTTTTCTCTCTTTGGATATATTCTGTAATAACCATATTTTTAACTTGTCTGTGCTTGATATTATCCAACTATAAAATGGACAGATGCTTATAGGCTTCATCCTGATGGCTCTTGATGGTTTGGTTATTCAGTATTTGAGTTCCATTACTACCTGTGGTTTTACCCCAATTTTTGCTGTGATTTTACCCTAATTTTATCCAGGTCAAATGTTCTTCCTATATCTCTTTTAAAAATTTATAGTGACTGGCTATCTGATTTTCCATAAAACTCCAGATTATCAATTTAAAACAAATGTGAGGTTTTATTAGCATTTTTTTCCTAACTCACCGTTGAAGACATCTTCGAATTCTTCGGTGATGGTTTTCGTGGTTGGCGAGGTTGTGATGTTTTGGACGTCTCCCAGGCTGATATTTAGGCGGCAAATCCAGTTCCTCCCTAGTAGTCTTGCGAACTTATTTATCACCAGTGGTAGGTGTGCGGAAACTTGTTTATATTCCGCGCAGACTGTGATTTCTCCCTTGATGGGAATTGGTCGTCCCTGACAGTCCCGCAGGATGGACGTGAAGGGTGACAAATCCTCTTTCCGGTTGAG
>JAEANM010009597.1:0-16272 GCA_017656035.1 Myanophis thanlyinensis
TATTATTATTATTATTATTATTATGCTTTTTGATGAAATCAAGCTTTTTACTTTTTGGAATGCTTCCTCCTCGTCTGGTCCCCATTTCCATGTGGTTTGTTTTTCCAATAGGCAGTGTAGGGGCTCTGCGGCAGTGGCTTTTTGCTTTAGGAAAATGCTATAAAAATTTAGGAGCCCTAAGAAGGCTTACAGTTCTATTTTGTTTATTGGGGTTGGTGCTTGGTGGATTGCTTTTACTTTTCAGTGGTGGGGTGAATGCCTTCGGCATTTATTTTGTACTCTAGGAATTTGACCTCTGGGATGGCTATTTTGCATTTGTCCCTCTTCACCTTTAGATCCCAGCTTCCTGGAATCATTGTAGATGATCCATAGTTGTTGGGTCAGTTTGTCCTGGTCCCTCACTGCAATCAGGATGTCATCAAAATAGGGGTGACCTCCGGAATCCCCTGCAATAGATGTTCCATTAGACTCTGGAACAATCTTGGTGCCAGACTGACCCCAAACTGAAGGCGCTTGCACTTAAAAGCCCTGCGGTAGGTGACTATGGTTTGGGCTTCAGCTGTTTTTTTGTCGACTGGCAGTTGTTGATAGGCTTGATCTGGGTCAAGTTTGGCAAAGATTTTTCCTTGCCCCAGGAGTGTAGCACGTGCTGAACTACACAGATGGGTATGCGTGGAGCTGCAGTGCCTTATTTATAGTGCACTTATAGTCTGCGCATATTCTAATGGATCCATATGGCTTGATTGGGGTCACAATGGGCTTTCACATGTAGCGTGGTCAACCAGTTCCAGGATGCCCTGTTTGATGAGCTTGTCTAGCTGTTTGTCTACTTTGGGCTTCAGGGCAAAAGGTTCTCCAAGCAGCTTCATCCAGATGGGGGCTATTTTGGGGTCTGGGATAAAAAATATGGGTGATCCCTTATATTCCCCCAGCTCACCATCAAAAACATCCTCGAACTCCTTGGCCCATTCATTTGCTACTTGGTCCTGGAGGCTGTAGTCTCTGAAGACATCCATTCCTAGGGTGTCAAACCAATCCAGACCCAGTAAGCTTGGTAGATTTCCCTGGATGACTATGATTGGCAAGTTGATTTGAAATTCGTGGTACTTCACTGGGAACTGGTCAGTGCCCACAATGGGAATTCTGTTCCACTGATCCTTTAATATTAGTCCTTTAATATTGTCTGGTATCTCTGCAGTTTGCTCTTGGACAGGCATGATCTTTTTAATTGTGTCCCATGCCATGATGGTCACTGTGGAGCCAGTGTCTAGTTCCATGTGGCAGGGTTTCTCTCCAATGTGACTGGACACCCTAATTTTGGACCATTGGGGTTTGCTGCTGGTGGCTCGGGGAAATTCGGTCTGGTTCACCCAGATCTTTATGGTATAGCACCCATTTGCACTGGTCTTGGTCTGTAGGTACTTCCTTTTTGGGCTTGTCCCTGTTTTTTGGCTTGTGGCTGGGTTCAGGTTACCGCTTGGCCATGCTGACCTGCAGACTCTGGAGAGGTGCCCCTTCTTGTGGCACCTTCTGCAAATGGTGGTGTCATGGTTCCACACAACATCAGCAGGCTTGGTATTTGCAGGCAGCATGGTTGTGATTCCTGTCACAGCCCCCGCACATGGCATGGCAATGGTGGTGCCTTGGTGGCCATCTTGGGTCCCTTGGCTGGCTGGACCTTGTGGACCTCATCTTCCTTGGCCAACTCTGTCACACTGCCCTCTTCGACATCCCTGTGGTCAACACTTGCTGTTTTTCCCGCATTTTGCGGCTTTTGGGTGGCTTTGACGGCAATGGCTTCTTCAATGGCAATTTGGAGGGTGAGGGTGCTTTGGCCATCCTTCTCCTCTGCAGCTTGTCATCTCTCAGGCTGCAGACTAATTGGTTCCTGAGTGTCCTATCGAGATTGCTGAAGTTGCATTGCATCACTGCATCTCACAGTGTGGTGATGAATTCATTTACAGACTCCCCCTCGGCTTGGTTCCATTAGTAGAAGGTGTAGTGGCAGGCCATCTCAAATGGTTGGGGGGTGTAAAGGCCTTTCAGCTTGGCCATTAGGGTAGTCCATGGCACTTCATCATTGTCTGGGGCCACCAGGGACATTGCCATTGCAAAATTTTTTGATCTGCAATGGTTCAGGAACAGGGCTTGTTTCTTGTCATCTGAGATGTCGTGGAGTTGGTTCTCCCTCAAAAAGCAGTTGAAAGAGATGGGGAACATGTCCCATATCTTGTTCTTTGCATTGAACAGGCCAAATGAGCTTGTAACCAACATTCTGCTCCTTTCCGGTGTTCTTTGGGCTGTGACTCTGGGTTAGTTTGCCTTCTGTCTGTGTGCTCTTCAGGATCCCATCCTCATCACCAGTGTTAGAGCCAAGAAGGAGAAACACAGACTGGGAATAGTATAAAATCCTTTATTCTACTTTACTAGTTTCTAACAACGTGCAGCTAGACAGCAGTCCCTTTTATAGGGAACTGTTAGCCAGCAGCCAATCAGATTAAAGTATTTTCCCATGGCAGCAGGCATGCATTACATAACCTAATGCTTCTGTGCATGCACGGACACAACAATTTGCATGTTGCATTTATTTATAAGTGTTAAAATATATTCAAAGCTTGAAATTGGAAGAGCTCTATTTGCTGCTTTTCAATTAAATATTTTGGGCTATGCAGTTCAGCAGTCAGATGTCTTGATTTTGTTTGCCTTTCTTCAGAAGATGCTGTCCCAGCCCTTGAACTATTTACCAGTTTAAAATTCAGAACAAGCAAGGTACATCTTCAAATGTTTAAGAAAATTTGAATGTGACCGCCAAGTCCATGAATTTGCATTCTGACACTAAATGTGTGACCTGTTATGGTCCTAGAGCACACATATAGACTGCAGATTTTCCTGTCCTTTTTCTACTGCCTCGCCAGGCTTCCTGTCTTACCAGCTGACATGGAAGAAATGCTGCAGTCATGACTCATTTCAGCATTGACAGCAGAACTGTATTTAATCTGACCATAAAAGTAAAATACATGGCCCAGATACTTTTAAAGGCACATTGTGGAATTCCACTTGCTATGGAATAAACTGGTCATTCTCAGCCTGGCATTCTTCTAACAGGCTACAGCTACCACACAAATAGCCTGGCTGAAGATGATAGGAACTATTGTCTAACCCATCTAAGGGATGTCAAGTAGAATAATCTTAGAATTTACAGAACAAATTTAAAGGGGCACTGCCAGCATAGAAAGTTCAAAATTATAGCCCATCCTTTGTCTGCTGATAATGTTGCTTTCTGTGCTTGTTTGTATTTTGCTAAATGCATTCATGAGTTTGCTCCTAAAATCCCTAGCAAAGGACCAAAGAAGAGCCAGTAATGGAATTGCATGGATGCATCATCAATTACTTCTTTATTTTAAATAGATACAAAGGGTGTGAACTGAAATATTGGATGAAGGAGAAATTGAGTTTTCCTTAAATTGATTTTACATACAGTGTAGCTATTCCTTGTTAATGTTGCTTGCTTCTGTTATTAGTTTGTTTCTCTTTGATCCTACAAAATATTCAGAATCACAGAGTTCATGACATCAATGACAGTGACACTTAAAAATATTGGATGGCAAATATTAATGGATTTTGTATCCTACGTTATCTTACCTGTCCAAACGCAGTTGGCAGACAATACTCAATGCATCAACAGCTCCTTCTTCTCTGAGCTGATGGCAACCAATCGCAGTAGCAATGAAGCACCCTGTTCTTCCTATTCCAGCACTATCAGGAAAAACAATTACACCAAAGCTGAATAGTATTAAAATGACAGATTATGGCTGGTATCACAGGATATTTAAGGTTTGAAATAGTCTCCATAGAAAACAGAGAATGGCTTTGTTCCTAATTTACTCATGGGATAATCTCAGATAACCATTTTATTTTCTCAGCAGAACTACATTTGTTTATTTTTTTATTTCTGTATGCTGCCCATCTCTCCTACAAGGTGACTCTAGGTGGCATAGAAATTTAAATTTGTTTAGTAGTTTACTAATTTAACAAATGTAGATTTGTTGAAACTTTTGATTTCTGCAAAAATATATGATTAAATAGATGCAGAGGATATTTAACCTCTTCTCAAAAATGCAACAATTTTCAGCTCCATAAACTTCCAGAATATCTAATTTCTTATAATGTATTGCAAAAACAAGATATACTGTATGTCTATGTTCTTTAATTCTGACAGAATTAAAAAAAATGCATATTCTTAGTTTAACTTCTTAGTTTTCCAGAAACTTTTGTATTTTTCCTTTTTCCTTGCACAGTTGAGTTCATAATACAAATATGTACATTTCCTGCCACAGTATGATAAACTCATGCAATTACAATTTTTCTGATATTTTAAAAATCCATTGCAGAAGAGCAGATAAGGGGAAATTTATTCTGTGAACTGCTATTAAAAACAAGTTTCCCTTACACTGGGTGAGAAAATAGGTATTTTCAGTTCAACACATGGTATGATTCACATTGTAAATGATTATCAAAAGCTATAACCTAGGATCTTACTAAAATTGCGGTGGAAGGGAAATTCAGCGAACTATTTGTTTTCTAAAAATAGTATCATCCACTGAAGAAGTGTTCTGGATTATTCACTGCTTCGGATGCAAGATTGGTGTCAACCATTGTTTGTTGTAAATTAAGATCAGATGTGAGATTACCAAAAGGCAAGACTTTGGGCAATTCCACACTGCAATCTAACTGCTTTTTCCCCATGCGGCTTCTTTCCTGTCTGTTTCTTAAAAAACCCTGCCCAGATTCCAGTTGCCAATGAGGCCAGGCTGGAGTTTTAGTCCAGGCTACAGTTCTTGCAGGACCTAACTAGTTGTTGCTTTGCTTCATGCCCTTCTATTTCATGAAGGAAAGGCCAGTCTCATTGCCTGGCTCTTGTGTAGACTGGTCTAACAATGCCTACCTTTTCTTACCTTTTTGGAATTGTTCCTTCTTCACCAGTCCCCATCCCATTCCTTAGTTTCTCGGAGGTTTGCACACAGGATGCCTTCATGCCCTCTTCCCACATTATCTCCCTCACCATTGAAGTAGATTCTGCTTTCTACTCACTTTTGTGGCATCATTACAGGTAGTCCTTGATTTACAATAGTTCATTTAGTGACTGATCAAAGTTACAGCTGCACTAAAAAAAAGTAGCTTATGATTGTTTTTCACAGTTTGTAGCATCCCCATGATCATGTGATCAAAATTGAGATGCTTGGCAACTGGTTCATACTTATGACAGTTACAGCATCCCAGGGTCATGTGATCATCTTTTGCAACCTTCTGACAAGCAAAGGTGAAGCCAGATTCACTTAACAACTGGGTTACTAACTTATCAACTACAGTGATTCACTTAACAATTGAGACAAGAAAGGTCGTAAAATGGTACACAACAAATGTCTCATTTAACAACAAAAATTTGGGACTCAATCGTAAATTGTAAACTGTTATGCTATAGTAATCAAAACATCAGGGGATTAGGTTGCTCTTTGGTTCCTACCTTACTATGCAGAGCCGTGGAAACTTTGTAACAAGGAAGAAATGATAACTTAACTTTATTAAAAACAAGCTTTAATATTTCTATCTTGCAGTTGTAACATAGGTGTATAAAGAGATAAATGGAAATGAAAGGAAGCTTTACAACATTGTTGACAGAGTGTGGCTAGGGACCATGTCTCACTCAGACTGGGCATTAAACAACAGAGTATCCAGTAGAATATGTTAGAGTTGAATTCTCTAGGGTTTGGTACAGTTCATTGACTTAATAGGCCATTTTTGGATCAATTGCAAGATTATAAAAAATGTAGAAAACAGCAGATCTGCAAGCTAGGCAGTGATCAGACACTACAGAGAGGGAATATGCCAAGCCAATCACAGTTATAGTTGTTATTGTATCAGAACAAAATGCTGGAGATGATCTATTCTGAAGAGTTTATGACAGTTCAGGTATGAAAATAGTAGTTTTGAACCAAAGCTGGGCAGGGATTGCATTTTTGGAGGTCTGGAAGAAGGAGGAGAACAATGTCAGCTGTTCCTACATTTAAGAAGTGGTAAGTGGATCACACTGGAACAGTCCAAGAAAAATGTGTGGCTGTGCACTTTGCTAGAAGGCTACTACTGAGCACTAAATCTGTTTTTTAGGTGGCAAATAGGAGTTCTGCCTGAACTGAAATGTCATATAATAAGGGGAAGGATTTTTGTCTTTTGGACAATGATAGAATCTAGGCAGACCATAAAATTTTCATGAAAAAAGTACCAGTTTTAATCATCACTTAATCCAGATTAGCTAAGAAAGATTCTTGCCAGAAACTTGGTAAGATATTTCTCACATGGACTGAACTCAGTTAAATAAAAAGGTCCTTATAGTGTAAATGAACCAACTTTCCACTTTCTTGACATGTACTATCAACATTGCAAAAATCAATGTTTAATTCATATTTTTCCTATCCTGCTCCATTAAAATCTAAATTTAAAATCATATTTAAGATGAAAATTACCTGCAATGAACAATTATAGGACCTCTATCAGTTAAAACCTTCTTCTCCTCTTCTATATCCAGCATGAGTTGCAAAAGAGGTTGAGCACTGACTGGAGTTTTGTGATCTGGCCAAGAAGTATACCAGTAATGTTTGACATTTCTTGACTGATTTCCTTGCTGAAAATGATGAATAATATACATATTTTGTTAACAATACTGTTGATTGAAAATGAGGCATAATTGGTTTCTGTATTCAGCAAAGCAAGTATTTTGGTGACCTTGGTTTTCTCTGATGTTTAGTTGTTTTCTTGCAGATGTTTCATTACCAAACTAGGTAACATCATCACCATTATTACTGATCACATTATCTGGTTTGGTAATGAAACATTTGCAAGAAAGTAACCAAACTCAGAACACACAAAGGAGTCCACTGTTTCAACCCTGAGCTACAAGTATTGTCTTCTATTGGTAAGCAACTACTTCTTTGAAACTCAAATGGTGGACATCTTCTATGGTTGGCAATGGAAAATTCTGTAGATACAGGATATTTTTATTGGTACCTGGCTATCATCTGAACCTCCCCAAGCAAAGAGCATGATAAGACAATTAAAATCTGCTATCAAACTGTGATCAGCCCAACTTGGTAAATTACAGTAGGGATAAAGACCAAACATGTCTCAGAAATGTTATTATCATGTATAAAACAGAAATCTACTTCATTATTGATATATAACCTTTCTCAAACTATATTCTAGGCATACACTATAATTATCCTAATTCATAATTAACAGACTATAAGGACTACCATTTTGGAAGGCATTTAGTTGAGGAAGGCTGACAATTTATTCATAATTTATGTTGCTATATATACCTTATAGTTCTACAATATTATATTATGCTGCCATATGTAGTATGTTAATGCATAAAACAGCAACTGAATATAGTTTTTATATATTCTTGTGTAAAACATTTTTTTGGAAGCTGTTAACTATTAAATTTGTGTTTAGTTCAGTGGTGTGAAACCACATACAGTGGTTTGAAACACAACATAAATCCAGTACCTTTAATGTTAGATTGCGGATCGTGTAATTCTCACATTCCTGCACATTGTCAATAAGTACTTCTACTTTTCCATATATTCCTCTCTTCTCTGGCCAATACAGCACACATTTCTAGAAAAAAGGATTCAAATAAAATAATAAATCAACTTTATTTTTTCTTGAAAGTAGTAATTGTCACAAATATTATGAAGGTATTGTAACTGCTTTATCATTAATATTTCTAGAATTTTATGTGGTAAATTGCTAAGAACATAAATTGACATAAAATTTGTTTGCATATCTTGTAAGCTTCCCTAATAACATGAGTATAGGTTGATGAATAAATATTTTAATAAATAAAACTGCAACAGAAAGTTACTTTGTGGATATTTTTTTTGTTCCACAATACCTAGACTAGTCCATTTCAGCATTTAGTCCATTTAATTTCTGAATTAAATGATTGCTTCTTTTAAATGCTTTTTTAAATAAAGAAAACAGTGTGTTTATGATCAAACCCATGTACTGTTGATCATTCGGAGTAAGATAATTGCTTAAATGATGAACTAAACAGTTAGGCCTTCTTAATAACTCCATTCTTTGGAATCAAATGCCAAGATCACTGAGGAACCTTATAAATGTAATGTACTGCGCAGGCACAGCCGGAGTTTCCACTCCAGTCTGACTAAGCAGACTTTTGAACTGGCAGCTGATTGGCTGCCGAATGGGAAACGCGGAAAGTGACACCGCGGCAAAATATAAAAACCGCGGCTCACTTCTTTTCCTCCAGTTACGACCGGAGCAAAAGCTCATCGTGAGCTTTGCTCGCGGCTTGGAATAAACGGGACCCTTCACAGTCATCCAAACTGACCTCGTGTCTGCTGTATTTCTTGACCAATTTGGACCGGGTTTTCGGCTAAAACACTGGCGATGAGGATGGGATCAACGAGAAACCGACTCTCCAAACCCCAGTAGCCACAGAAGACCAGAATGTCCATGGTACAACCCAACGCAGCATTCGCACCAGCCACAGCGGCCACAGCACCAGCACCAGCCGCAATCGTCGCAACAACTAACCTGTCGTCTTCAAGCAGGTCACTACAATGTGGAGCATTCAACCCCAAGAAGGAATTGTGGTCCCTATTCATGGACAAATTCGAATTCTACCTTGTGGACTCCAGACAGACTGGATGCACAGACAAGGAAAAACAAAGTATTTTCCTGAATGTGTGCGGTCCAGATGTCCTTCAAATGGCCAGTGCACTGGCATTCCCACAAACACTGTGGGAAATTGACTGGACCGAATTAAAGAGGAGGCTGCAGGCACACTATGCCCCAACGCCTTCCTCTCTTTCACGCAGAGCCAAATTCTACAAAAGAGCACAAGTTGAGGGGGAATCAGTCGCGGATTTTCTCGCTAGCTTCCAAGTTCTGGCCACCGGATGTAAATTCGACACCCAGCTCGAATGGATGATCCAGGACAGACTCATCTTGGGCCTCCAAGATGAAAAACTAAAGAGAAGGCTGACTGCAAGACACTCATTCCCCCTAGCATCAGCTATTGAGGAAGCCCTGGCTGCGGAGGAAACCAACCCTCCATCCAGAGGACATCAACCAGAAAATGTGTACCAGGTGACCTTTTGGGAAGCCCCTGAGGAAGAAACGGAGGTAGACCAAGATGACGATGTATACCAAGTCAGGACCACAAGGGGCCCCAAGATGGCAGCCAAACTGCACCAAGCCCCATGTGCCGGATGCAATGGGAACCACACACGCATGAACTGCCCCTTCATACACGCAATTTGTAGCTATTGCTCAAAAAAAGGGCACATCTTCCACGCCTGCCGTGCAGCACCATCAAATCAACCACAGCCTGGGGCTCCAGCTTGTGGCTCGCGAGGCGCCCCATTCAAAAGGGGACCATCCAGCACCGATAGATGGACAAACAACTTCCCCAGATGACCCTATGATGGCTGTTTAACGATCTATAAAGAAATCCAACAAACATCAAGAGACGGAACAGATTCCAAAGAATTCAGCACCTCAGTGAGCATCGGGGGCCAGACCTTCAAATTACAAATTGACTCCGGCTCGCCAGTAACCATCATGTTGTGGCAAATGCTGAAGTCCTTAATGCCCTCATTCCAGAGGAGCGACCTGAGCCCAGCACAAACCGCCCTGCGGGACTGCCAAGGCCAGCCAATTCCCCTCCTGGGACAAATCAACGTCCTTGTGGACCACAACAAATTTCATGACTATTTGCCACTGGTGGTCATACATAGAGAATTTCCCCGTTTACTTGGCAGAGACTGGTTCCACTGTTTGCATCTAACTCTTGGAGAGCAACAGTCCATTAACAATGCCACTGCCAGCCCCATCCCAAAAGATGACATCATCAAGGTATTCGCGGACATCTTTAAAGGTGAGCTTGGGAAATATAAGGGGACCCCAATATCCTTTAGCCTCGACCCAGCCATTCCACCCATAAGACTTAAGCCCCGGAGAGTGCCATTAGCCCTCAAAACCAAGGTCAATGAACAGTTGGACAAACTAATAGCTCAAGGCATCTTGGTGCCAGTCGACCATGCCCGGTGGGAGACCCCCATTGTCACCCCAATTAAGCCTGATGGCTCTCTCCGCATATGTGCGGACTACAAATGTTCCGTGAACAAAGCATTGCAATGGCATGCATATCCGGTGCCAGTAATTCAACACCTCCTCCATTCCCTGGGGCAAGGAAATTTTTTGCAAAACTAGACGTGGCACAAGCTTACCAGCAATTGCCGGTAGATGAAGAGACAGTGGAAGCTCAAACAATAGTCACCCACAGGGGGGGCATTCAAGTGCACACGCCTACAATTTGGGATAAGCACAGCCCCGGGAATTTTTCAGTCACTAATGGAACGTTTGTTGCAGGGCATCCCTGGAGTAACCCCATATTTTGATGACGTTTTGGTGGCCGCATAAAACCACTGTGACCTCATCGCCAAATTGAGGAAAACCCTTCAGAGGTTCCGGGATGCGGGACTCAAATTAAATTAAAAAAAAATGCTTAATTGGCATCTTGGAAGTCGAATTTTTGGGTTTTAAAATTGATGTGGCAGGCATTCATCCTACTAGAAATAAAACAGCAGCAATCCATAATGCACCGCCGCCATCCAACAAAACTGAGCTGCAAGCTTTTCTAAGACTGCTGAATTTCTACAGCATATTCTTAAGACAGAAAGCCACAATTGCCGAACCCCTCCACAAACTCTTGAACAAAGATACCCCTTGGGGAGGCGGAACAAAAGGCATTTCAGGTAGTCAAAGCTTTAATAACGTCTGATAGCTTATTATTGCAATACAGCGAATCAACCCCAGTTCAGTTAACCTGTAATGCTTCACCCTATGTAGTGGGTGCCGTTTTGAGCCACATTTTCCCTGATGGCCATACCGTGCCAATAGCATTCTCTTCACGGACCCTACCTGCACCTGAAAGGAACTAAAGCCAACTAGATAAGGAGGCCCTGGCGGCCATCGCGGGGATAAAGTGTTTCCATGACTATCTATATGGCCGGAAATTCACACTTGTAACCGACCATAAACCCCTGATGGGCTTCATTGCTGGGGACAAACAAACCCCCCAGGTTCTCTCCCCCCGCATGACCAGTTGGATCGAATTTCTGGCAGCCTACTCGTATTCGCTGGAATACCGCCCGGGGGTGCAAATAGCCCACGCCGATGCCCTCAGCAGGTGCCCAGTGCCTGGCACCCCAGCCAATCCAGCCCCGGCTCTTCCCCTACTACTCATAGAACACATTCCGGGGAACCCGGTCATGGCCGACATCATCGCTCAATGCACACTCAAAGACTCGACCCTTGCAACCATCCTACAATGGGTATTGAAAGGCTGCCCCCCCAGAAATGAGGGGAACAATTTAAACCCTATGAATGTAGACAATCTGAACTATCCACCCAGCGGGGCTGCCTACTGTGGGGTCACAGAGTCATCATAACCCCACCATTGAGAGGACAAATCCTCACTGCTATCCATGAGGGCCACCTGGGCATCGTCCGTATGAAATCACTGGCCAGAAGCTATGTTTGGTGGCCCAGTTTAAACAAGGATATAGAGGAGAAAGTCAAACTATGCCTCCCATGCCAAACATCCCATGCTGCCCCCCCAGCAGCCCCAATCTCAAAGTGGGACACCACTCAGAATCCCTGGTTCCGCATCCATGTCGATTTCGTGGGACCAGTCCAGGACCAAATGCTTTTCATCATTGTGGATGTCCATTCCAACTGGACCGAGGTAATACCAATGTGTTCAGCCACCACCGAAGCCACAACAGCCGCCTTACAGAAACTTTTTGCAACGCACGGCCTCCCAGATGTCCTGGTATCTGACAATGGCCCCCAATTTGTTGCAACAGAATTCAACAACTTTCTCAAAAGCCTGGGCATCTGTCACACCACCTCCACACCCTACAGACCCATGGCGAATGGACGGGCAGAACGAGCCATACGAACAACAAAGGAAATGATTGACCGCATGCATTCAGGCAATTTACAGCAGAAAATAAACACTTTCCTCCTCGCCCAACATTCCACCGTCTCGCCAACCTCCAACCGCAGCCCAGCCAAACTTTTGATGGGGCGTGAAATAAAGATTCCCCTTAGCAGAGTCCACCTGGACGACCCCCCCAATCCCCAATTTTCCCTCCCCAGGAGTAAGGACTTTCTTGGAGGGGAAGGGGGTATTCACGATAAATTACCCAGGCCCACCCAAATGGGTGCCTGGGACAATAAGCCGGTCGACTGGACCCAAGTCGTATGAAATAAAATGAACTGATGGCCACACCTGGAGAAGGCACATCGACCAACTACATGGAAGACTAGCGGAAGGGGATGGCCCGAGGAGGGGGGAGGAACCTAACAACCCCAGGGACAAAGACTACACCAGGGGGATCCTGCATTACTTACCTGGGGCCTTCCCCGCACTCTCAGCCGCCGAGGCCCAGCCGCCACCGTTGCCGCCCAAGCCGCTGCCGCCGCCAGGAACAGAAGAGGTCCCCGGCATGTCCATCCATGGCGGCAGCAGCGACTCAAATGAACAGAGCCTGTGCTGTTCGACGCGCACAAGGCACAGCCCCACTTACCTAAAGGACTACGCTTATGCGATACAAACATCTCGGACACTCAATCCGAGAGGGGAGGGGTGTAATGTACTGCGCAGGTGCAGCCGGAGTTTCCACTCCAGTCCGACTAAGCGGACTTTTGAATCAGCAGCTGATTGGCTGCCGAATGGGCAATTCCCATTGGCTGGATCGCCAGCCAATGGGAAACGCGGAAAGTGACACTGCGGCAAAATATAAAAACCGCGGCTCACTTCTTTTCCTCCAGTTATGACTGGAGCAAAAGCTCATCGTGAGCTTTGCTCGTGGCTTGGAATTAACAGGACCTTCACGGTCATCCAAACTGACCTCGCGTCTGCTGTATTTCTTGATCGATTTGGACCGGGTTTTCGGCTAAAACAATAAACTTTCAAGAACTGCTAAGATTTTCCTCTTATGTAATTAAAAAGAATAGCCATAAGTAACCAGAATTAAGTTTAATCAACTCTCAGAATGTTTGAATCTGACAGACCTTAATAATTGGCTATTACTAATTAATAGGAATTTTGAAGGCCTACAATACGTAACTACCTATTTTATTTTATACTTTGATAGTTCTCTTTTATCTACTGTACCTATAATCAGTCTAGAGGTTAAGAAATCTTATAGGAACATCATGTTTTAAAAATTAAAAACAAAAAAGCTAAATATATGTACATTCACAATTATGTTTTATTTTTATATCCAGCAACAGTTTAAGACATACTAATTTCACAAACATCAATACTATGCTTTTTTTTCAACTGTGGAATGTATTAAAATTATTTTCAATTTTAAATGTACAGTGAGTTGGATCCATTTTAAATAAATCTGTGCCATTAATTGGACATAACTGGTTATAACCAGTAGCTGCATCTTGATTGCAAAATGTCTTGAATTCCAATTTAAATAAAGTTCTGAAAATAGGAAAGCCTGTACCCCAAACAAGGACCATGTAATAGCAGAGCAGATTCTTGAACAATCTATGTACTATGTATTATTATTCATTGTTCATTTAAATGAAATGAAGATTGTAATATATACCTAAAATAATGTTATTCATATAACCATTATTTAGAAGCTAAATGGCTGTACTTATCATTATCAAAAAGTAATGAATTTGCTGTACACCAATGTTTGGAATAAAGCAATTGTAAAACAACAATCTTACTACTTAAAGCCTTACAGATAGCCCATCAGTTAAGCTAAGGAAAAATATTTTACAATAACTAATCATGATATCAGTTTTGAACAATCAATATTTTTTACTTTTGTAAAAAAACATAATTTCTTTACCTGATAGATATTCAGCATTTATGTGAGGACCATCTATTTTGTAACATCAAATTACATTGACTAACGTGAGAGGGTCCATTCAAAGAGAAAGTTGGAACTACCCTCTGGAAATCAAAGAGTCCTGCTACTAATACGGTCAAAACACTGCCCACCTTTTAAGCTTGTATTCAAATGTTCAAGCTCCTAGGTTATGTGATTCAGGGGTTCCTTAATTACATGGAAAGACTAATAATGAAACAAAAAGCCATCATTTATGCTTTCCCCTCCTTGGGAAGTTGTGTTCTTGCCAACATTAAGAAAGCCAACATAAAATATTGCTGCCTATTCAACATCCTTCTGTGATTTCTTGATAATAGATCAACTATATTCAACTCCTTAAAAACTAAAGAAATATTTTTCTTATCTTGTTCCCAGATGTATAACTGGCAGACAGCTTTGGGTGGACAATGAAATATATTGTTCACTTAGACTACCTACCTCACAGCTGCTTCTAAATTTTCAATATGACCCAATAGATTTATTTTTAACACGTTATTGTTCGTATTCTAGCAAGAACCACTTGGCACTGAGAAGGAATGAAGGGCAGTTTGTAAACCTCCAATGCAATTGTCATTATATCTGCTAATATGCAACGTAAAATTAGTAAAACAGTTACAAGCAAATCATTGATGCTATATCATGAAACCAATTAACTCAAGACAGACAACTAATTAAAGTCATATTTAAATGCAAATATGGAATTCAAATTCACATGTACCAGTTTGCCATATTGTATATTTTATGAATTTTTGTATTTTCTACAATCATTTAGATGTTAGTCACATTGTTTGGTAAACAGATGTGGAGGTCAAAAAATACTAACCACAATCAATACAACTGATACAAAATTTTCATAATTGCACTGAAACAGGAGTTGTAATTCCAGAAATTATCATTATTAATTTTATTTTTATATTGTTATTCTATATAAAAGAAAAATGTAAGCCATCTTTACTAAAATAGTCAACATTGTAACTGCTGATTAGGCACAAGAGATAAAAAATATATAATGTAAAACATGATGATTTGGGTTTTTTTTCCACTAAATTTCATTTTATTCTGATTCTCATCTTGTGTTACTATATCTTGTTTAGCAGGCTGAAATGCTAATTACAAAAACATTTGATTTGCAATGTGACTTTTAACGTACATATTACTGGTTTATAGCTATTTCTTAAAATACTGTCTAAACTTTTCATTCAAGCCTCACTAGTTTGAACGTGGAATTGTAATACATTTTTGATACACATGAATTTTCTGGAATAAATCAAACACAAAATTAAACCAGCAATCTCTTGGCTAAAACCCTCACTAAAATATGGCTCAATATGCAAATACACTGTGCAGAAAATGTTCTTTTTTGAGTTTTATTGCTGAATTATACAGTCGATACCAATAGTTCAGTCTGTGACCCAGGGTTGCATAATCAATGTAATTAAATAATTAAAGTTTCCAATGTAAAAGTTTCCAACTCTAAATATTAAACCTATTAACTATAAAATCTAGAACCATAATAATCCAGTAACACCCCAAACCTTAAATTAAATAATGTTGCAAACTGCTAGAAGTATATTGTGATATTAATTCGGCTAGAAAGAAAAGAAAGAAACCATGAGATGGAAAGGAAAGAGTGTAATAAGTGGAATTTTGGAACCTTACACAATATTTGTAGCATGGGAAGTTGTGACATTCCAAATATTATAACCAACCCCTAGTTCTTACTGTAAGCCATATTGATTGGAGTTATTGGACATGATAATTTAGTAACCCATTGAGAGCCATCCCTAGGATACATAATTGATCTATCTGCAGGGTTTCAGTAAAGTAGCACTGGATGTATAGTATATTGAGTAGAATGTGCAAAGGCTAGATAATGTGTTCTTGCAAAATTTGGCAGAGCAACACAAGTCCTAGAGAAAAATGGAAAAGAGCAAAACTTCACCTCAGATGATTGAGAGACTTCAAACTTCCACTGAAGGTGCTTAGGAACTTCTATTCCTTCACTGTAGATAGAGAGCATCCTGACGTGCAACATAACAACCTGGTTTGGAAGTAGCACCATGCAAGACAGACAAACACTACAGAGGGTGGTACGCTCAGCTGAGTGCATCCTCCGCACCAAACTCCCCGAGCTACACTCCATCTACAACAAACATTGCCAGACTAAAGCTATAAAGATAGTTAATGACCCCAGCCACCCCAACAATAGTCTGTTTACCACGATGCGGTCGGGAAAACGTTTTTGCTCTCTGAAGGCAAACAC
>JAEANM010009598.1:0-16271 GCA_017656035.1 Myanophis thanlyinensis
TGACAAACTGCTTGTCTCCAAGCATACCATATATGGTATGCTGTCTCCCAGCACACCATATATGGGTACAGAACACTCATAGAGAAAATTTAACTTAAATCATCTTCTGAGAGCCAATTTAACACATATTTGTTCCAGATATACTGATCCATTTTCCAGACTTAGATTTTTATGGAAGAACAGAATTAGTAGTCACTATTATTGCTCCTTCTAAAGAAAGAAAAAGAGGGTTCAAAATTAGCATGCAGTTTTTCTTTCTGTAACATAACACACACTACAATGTATGACATTTCTGTCTAGTGAAAATATAGGCCTTAAATATTTATGATTTAAAGCTTTAAAATTCAGGAAAGTAACCAATTTGAAAGGCGGATTTTAGACTCTTACATCATCTTCCCTGGAAATAAACCCTGCTGAAATCAGAAATACTTAGTTTGGGCCAAATATTATAGATTTGTATTCTTACAATGCAGTTCCCTCTAGTAATACCACACACTATTCTACTGAGTGACCAACTGGTTAAGACTGGCTGCTTTATATAACTATTTTTATTAAGAAATTCAGGGCATTTGATAACTGTTCCCATCAGAAACCATCAAGATGCATTGGTCTATCACGCCAGCCAGCCAAGCTCGTCTTTGGGCACCTTCTGCCTGAAATGCAAATTATTGATCATATCTCTGCACCTTGAAGCATTTGAGAGGGTGACAGATTCTCACTGAATCACCATAATTGCCATCACATACAACTTGGACTGTAACTCATTAAATATGGCTCTCCTATGAGCAGACCAAATTTTAACTGTGTGGTACCAATTCACTTTACTCCACACATTACACTAAACCAAAACAAACAAGTCATGCTGAGGTAAACTATTATGGTTTGAGGTTATTATTGTGCTATAAACAGTGCTCAATGATTTATAAACTCTGGTGTATATGTTAATATGAGGTGTGAACCCAGCAATTAGGATGGATAAAACATATCTTTGCAATGTCCTTTGTTTCCTTGCTGCTTAGCCAGTGATTCCCAGCTTTTGCAGTGCAGTTTGATAGAGCAATTCATCTTCAACATTTCCAGAATTTCATCCTAAAATGCCTCAGAGAACACTTCCTCAGTTTTCTTAAACAATGAACTCTCCTGAAGTAAAAACTTTTAGTTTGAAAGTAGTGTAGGTCCGGCTACACAAGACCTATTTGGAAGAATTTGCCACAACTTCCAGTAACCTCTTCCAAATCCACCTAGGAGTCTTGCATTACAGCTCCTGCAAACCCCCTCAGTTAGCTCAGCTTTTTCACACTGCCTGTAATTATTAGAATTGTGGCTATTTATTTACATGTCACCCCACTCCCAGCAACTGTGATTCAGATAAAATCGTTCAAAAACAAGAAAAAAACCATCCCAATAATGTAGTTGAAGGGTGCCAATTGAAGGCTATTGTAATGATGATCTTCAAGATAGAAGTTGGGATATTCCTCTTCATGACAATTTGTTCTCTTCTACTCTTCCACTAGATCCTAGTGACCACAGTAACATTTTCAGATGCAGGATTGTAGTTGCATTCTGATGGCATCAGGTCAGTTACAGAAACAAATCTACACACCTCACTGCAGTTGACCCATTAGTGTAACACCACTCCTGTGCCTATGGTTTTATTATTGCTAAGAAGGCATCAAAAAACATTAAAAATGCTAAAAGGCCATCAGATACAGTACAGCCTTCCAGTGTGCGCTAGGAACAACCAAGCAACCAAGTAACACAAAAGATGGCGAAATGTCTAGCCAAGGGAGTCTTGTGCTAGTCTTATGCTGCTTAGAAGGTGATTTTGTCAGCTTTGTGTGGCTAGATCTGTCACTATTGGATACATTACAAGTTTGTACTGTTCTGCTGTTTTATCATCCCCACATGGAGAGAGAGAGAGGGTCACTGTTTCACCTATAAGTAGTGATGCTTGTTGGGAAGCCAGATATTTCTGCCAGTCATTTTCCTGAATGTGTGAAAATAAGGCATTGTTCGTTGTCTTTATTACTGTGATTAAAATAAAATAAAATAAAGTTTGGCAATCAAGGCAGCAAATTTTGTGCTGAAATACTTTTCTGCCAGCTCAAGAACTGGTGGATTGCACTTCAGTGCATTCATCTAACAGTTGCCTGAGAAAAGAAATACAATACAATAATTTTGCATCCCTAGAAGAAATGAAATGCATGATGTCTTTGTGTCTTTCCTTTATGCTTGTGAGATGAATCATAGATAAGTGCACAAAAATAGAGCAGTTTCTTTCTTCCTTAGTCCTCCATCTTTTAAAATTAATTGTTAGGTTTTAGCACATATTATCTAACACTCCTAAGTTTTTAAAGTGGAGGTGGGGAAAGTGTTGCTGTTTATAGATTGCCTCTTCTCCAAAAACAAAGAAACTGGGGTTTCTAGGACATTTTGTCACTTGAAAAACTTCCTGGCAACTAAGACATTCTTCTGTGATCATAGTGCTGACCTCAGATTGTTCTCAGCCCATAATCTAATCCATATACTGTATGTTGGTCTTTCCTGTTAAATTTATCACAACAAAGTGTGCAAACTTTATCCTACTTCCCTATACTACTTTTGGAGTATTGATATAATAACCCAATCTTCAACATACCTTGGGATGGTGGAAGGGTGTTTAAATGGGAGGTGTTTAAATTTTAATGGAAGGTATAAAATATACCATTGGCTATTTCATAATCAATCTTAAAACTAGTCTTAATTAGTCTTAAAAATACTACCACTCCTCCCTTTTAAGTGAAAATGGCAGTTCACTTAGTAAGCTAGTCAGGCTAGCTAATCACTAATCTACTGAAGTGTTATATTGGTACATAATAAAATTAATTATACTAAAACTCCTTAATGAATTATGAAAAACAGAGAGCATGATGAGATAGCTGAGCAGTTGGTCATGTTGATTAGGACTGCTGGGAGTTAGAAGTCAGAATGGGTCAACTTACCACAGCCAGTTCACCATGGCCAACTTGCCATGGTCAACTTGCTACAGTCAATTCCTCATGGGACAACTCATCATGGCAAACTCATCACTTGACAACTTGCTGTGGGACAATTCAATAATTCAATTTAATTATCTAAAATCATTTAAAAATATTTTAACTTTTGTCATTTACATTTCATTTCATTTCATGTCTTGTTTGGCATCCTTTCTTTAATGATTCTATTCCACTATTTATTTGATATTAGTGTAACTTTTGTCCCATTGTAAGTTGTCCCATGGTGAATTGATCATGGCAAATTGACTGTGATGAGTTGTCATTGACCTCTGGATGATACATACTCAATATTCTTGATTTTTTAGAAGGTTTAATTTTTAATAAACTGCTCTAACAAATTGGAGCATAAGGCTGATTTTGTCTGGGCTCAGAAACTAAAAATTATTTGGTCTGGTTAGTAAATGGATATGAATTAATACCAGTGCTGTAGGTTAGACTATGAAGGTTTTTTGGGGGTGGGGGGTTGGGGGGGGTGGAAATCCAGAAAAAGGAAATAGCATTCAGCGCTATTGCTAAAACTAGAAATCTGGTTTTGCCCCAAACTAGATAGATTTGGATCTGCAGTTGTACTCAGCTCGAAGGAAACATTACCTTCAACATACTATGTATTAAAAAAGATTTCACAAAGATTATACTGGGTTTCTTGATAATTAGAGGCATTTATAAGCCAGTTTGGTATAGTGGTTAAAGTCACTAGATTGGAAACCAAAAGACAATAAGTTCTAGTCCTGCCTTAGGTATGGAACCCAGCTGTTTGATCTTGGAAAGTCACTCTGACTCATTATTGGAAGAAGATAATGACAAAGTATTTTTGAAAACATTGCCAAGAAAACTATAGGGATTGGTCAATCAAATTGCCAGCAATCAGACTCAGTGATGGGCACTGTAGATACAAAAATAAAAAGAGAGTGGTGCTAAGAATGATTTTTAAATGATGTGTAACATAACAATTTCATGTACAATACCAAACATTCAACTGAACCCAGTTCACATGCTATTTTTAAATGTAAGTAGAATTTTTAAAATTGTGTAGAAATTTATATTTTGATTTGAAGCTAATGTGAAAAATGAAAAAGTACATTGGCTTCATTCTTTGCATCTAGTCATGTTTTAAATGTCAGAATGAGCAGATTTGTACTAAGCTATGTTTTAAGTTAAAGATGTATAAACCATGATTGGATTAACACTAAATTAAAATAAAACACACATCAGAGTTTCACATATATGAAACCAACTGTTTTAAAAGCATCAAAGTCTTGAAAATTCTTTTGTGTTACTAAATCCTTTTCATATGAATTCAAAAATAATATCCTACAAATTTTCAGTGTCATTCAGTTTGGGAGGAGAAAATTCACTTTCAAGATGCATATAAACACTCTCAATTTTGAACACCCAGAGGTTTAAAATTTATAAATAATTATAACTATTTCAGAATGGAAAATACAGCTCTGAGCCTCTTATTGATAGTTTCGTGATATTCATTTCTGATGAATAGTTACTCGTAAAGTCCTGTATAATAGCATAGGGCCTGGGTATCTGAGAGACTAGTTGTCGCCAAAAAAAATTGCCTAGCCAGTATGTTTCTGTAGAATGGGTGCACTCCAGTCCCCTGTGTTCAGAAGCATGCCTCCTCTGTTGCAGCCCCCACCCTCTGAAATAGCATCCGCCAGAGATTAAAAACAGCATCCTTTCTCCCAGGGCTCTAGAAAGTTTTAAAAACTTGGTTTTTGTTTTGTTGGTTTTCTCATTTCAGCCTGGACTGTCTGTTTTTATCTTTTCTCTAGTTTTGTACACCACCCAGAGTCAGGAAGAGACGGTGTGAAATGAAGCATAGACACAAGTTATCTAAACTTTATTACCAGCATGATACAAACTCTTTTTTATCATATTTGTTAGAACAAAGGCTCAAAGTGGGGTGGTGTTGTTGTTCAGAAATATTAATAACAAAAAAAAGAAAGCATTTAAGTGTCATCTGTGAAAGAAAAGAGGCTTGAATAATCTAGTGGGTTGTTTTAGGGGAACTCCTTCTGTTTTATACACATATCCTGTAAGGATGCAAAAGGCAAGGATATATCACTCCATTTGAGAACTCTTAAAAGAATAAACTTATTGGTCTTGGTTACAGAACAGGAAAAAGGTAACACCTCCTAGAACAGGGGTGGGCAAATGTGGCTTTTTTATGACTTGTAGACTTCAAATCCCAGAATCCTTGGGCAAGGCAACCTACATAAAATGGAGGAAATGTTTTGAGGTGTAAGTGTAAGGAACCCTTACACTTCAAAATGTTTCCTCCATTTTATTTAGGTTGCCTTGCCTAGGAATTCTGGGATTTGAAGTCCACAAGTCATAGAAGAGCCACAACTGCTCACCCCTGTCCTAGAAGATACACCGTTGGGTTGGTATGTAAATGGCAAAGAATAGACATAGTTGTCCTCCTACCCTTGTAATGCTGTCTGTTTTGTGCTTGTCTTTCTTTGCACAGAGGGATCTTTTCCTATGAGCCAGCGTAGTTTCCCACCTTCTTTCTGGAACAGCACTTACCAGCCTTCTTCTGTGCCTGCCTCTTTGGGCAGCCCACTGGCAGCAACTGCCCACAGTGAACTGCCCTTTGCTACAGCGGACCCTTATTCTCCAGGCTCACTGCACAGCCACCTTCATCAGGGCCCCCCGGAACCTTGGCACCCAGCTCATCATCATCATCACCACCATCACCACCCATACATCGGGGCACAGAGTTCTTACCCTCGGCCTACCACAGTGCATGAGGTCTACAGCCCACATTTTGACCCTCGCTATGGTTCACTGCTGGTGCCTGCTGCTTCTGTGCGTCCCCACCGCCTCACTCCTGCCTCGGTGCCTACCCCGGTCAGCCCTCAGTGTGAGCTAGGCAAGAATGAGCCTGCCACATCATCATGGACAACGCCAGCTCCTTTTGCTGGTCCTGCGGGAGAGATGGCACAGAGCTTAGGGCTGAATGTAGAGACAGGTAAGACCTGGCAGGCAAAATAATTTGTTGTGATCAGATTTTCTTTGTATCCCGGAGACTTTAAGTGCAGATTAGGTACCTTAAGTCCTCCGGAGGCTTAAAGAACCATTTCAGTCCTTAAAAATCCTGATGAAAACTCAAAAATGGAATTCTGCCTTCTGTCACATTTGGAATTGTAGCTTTTGGTCCTGAGCTGACAAAGGTTCTGTACACCAGCATTAAGCTATCATGTAATTTACTTGGCTGCGATTCTGACAACAGAACAAGAAAAAGATATTACCTAGAATGTGACCTGTGATGTTACTCTAGCCACTGTAACTTGCTAACCATGCTTTGTGGTTTAGCATAATGTTAGGAACCCAGGCACAGCAGTTTTTTCAATAATCCTTGATTAAACAAACCATGGCTTGCCTAACACAAGGTGTGAACAAAGCTGTTGTGTTTCCTCAGCCCTCTCCACTTGATTGGTTCTCCATGAGGGGACAAGGAAACACTCAGCATGATGACATCATGACTCATATTGCATCATGTTACCAGGAGGACAGGAGAAACAGACACCAACAGTATGAGGTCTTTTTTTGTTTCTTTCAGTAAGTGTCCTGAAACACTGCTGTAGTATTTTTCAACCTTGGCAGCTTTAAGTTTATGGACTTTAACTCCCAGAAGAGAGATTTCTGGCTGGAGATTTCTGAGGGTTGGCCTCCATACTTAAAATTGCCAAGATTGAGAAACACTGTTCTGCTGAATAACATTGTCCATTCCTGTCAACTTCACAATAACTCTGCAAGTTAATTTTATTTTTTTCCTATTTACTTTGGTCAAGGATCATTATGACAACTATTTATGATGCCAGAAATTATGTAAAAAGTCTGAGACTTGGCATTTTTCTATTTTTTTAAAATAAATAAAGAGATGACTCATTTGTAACCAACTGTCTGAATAGTAAAAGAGGCTGTAATGTTTGGTAACTTGCCCAGTGGTTGTACCTTCAAGCACCTTAGATTTTGTAAGATAATCTATACATCTTTGTTTTCCATTTCACACTTCTTCCAGAAATCAATTCTTGTGCTTTAAGTAACTTACCCTGTTTTTGCAAGCATATGGGAGTATTTGGCTCTTTCTGTCTTTATTTCATTTCTTTTCCCTATTTTAATTTCCAACTTCTCTTTTTCTTTTTCTTTCTTTTTCCTCTCTGTTCTCAGGTTTGCAACCTCAGGATAAAAGCAAAGATCTCTACTGGTTTTAGATTCCACTGTGACTTCTCCTCTAGTCAAACTTTTGCCTATGTAGGAGTGGGGACAGAGCCAAAGTCGAGTCCATTTGTAACAGCTTCTGATCTTGGTTTTCAGCTCACCATTATTCCTACTGTGCTGGATCGCTCCTGAGCTGAGCTGCTGATTACAAACCACCCTTCCTCCACACAAATGCCAGCCTCATTCTTTGCCTCATGGTTCTGATACCAGCATTTCATACCGAGACAAGAAAAGCAGAATGGCAAATGAGGCCATTCTTCAGCTTGGCATTTCTTCTCCTAAAATGGCAGAATTGAACACAACAGCTTCACATTCAGAAGAACTGAATAAAATGAATGAGGATGTGAAAAGCACTGACTTTAGGAAGCTGAAGGGTTTGTTAATATTAGTGAGGAGATAAATCATACTTATCATTTGGCATTAAAAAAAACTGTTTGGGAGCAGCATGGAAGATACTCAGGCATTGTGAATGAAGCAAAGTAATTCTAAACTCTTTAACACATTTGGAACATCATTTTTTTTTTTAAAAAAGGATCTTTCTGACTTCAGCATGGTGATGAGTGGCAACTGACTAGTGGGGCCACCTGCTTCTCCAGGCTTACACAAATGCAGCTGTTCAAGAGACAACTGTTCCAACTCCAAGAACCTGACAATCAAGGTGGCACTTCTCTGAGTTTGGCACAAAAATTGCATAGGATAATACTTATATACATAGTTGTATATATAAGTTTTTTATACAAAAACATTTATGATGATAGAAAATATCCTTTAAAAAAAAACTCTTCCAGCTTTCAGGAGAAACAACTGGGGTGAGTGGGAGGGGGAGCTAATCGGGTAGACAAAAGACTTCATTTAATTGAATGTTCCCTTATGACTTTTTGTAGCAACCAGGAGACGGTTTCTCCTCTCATTTTGAAAAGGGTATATAGTATAAGAAGTGTTTATTTGTTGGGAAGATAATTAAAAATGTCTCCTTTAACTTTTGTTTGCATTTTTGTTTCATGAAATAGAGGGTGGATATTTCAGATGTCCACTGGAAATCCCAATTTTTCCTGTTTTTTAATTTTAAAAATTCCATTGATTTGCTTAACATTGATTTAGAAACCATCTGGATCAAGCCAAATAGAAAATGAGTTCAGTAGCTTGTTTCTCACCATGACAAAACCTACAGATCAACAGATAACAAGCCATAAATGGGCTATAGAGATGCAATAACCCTCTCCTCTTATCTTTAAGCAACTGCTACTCTTGGGATACGATACTTCTGGTGGTGACATATAAACATCCTGTTTAGTAGCAACTGACCATCTTATTTCATTTCATTTATTCAATTTAGACACTACCTGGCTCCAAACTGACTCTTGGTATACAGTAAAACCAAACAAAATAGGAATATACATTATAGTAAAATTATAAAGTGCAAAGAAATAAGAATGGGAACTTTAAAAAATTGTCATCAGTGTTTTTGATTAACACTATATCCAGCAAGGGGCACCGATAACCATACTCCAAGGCCTGGGAGAACATTCAAGTGTTCAAGGCTTTCTGGAAAGCTATCAGAGAGGGGTTACCTGGACAACACAGGAGATGAGCAGTTTCTCATATGTTCTGGCTCTATGCCAAGTAGGACTTTGTAAGTTACAATCAGTACCTTGAATGACAGTTGGAACTAAACGGGCAACAGTGCAACTCAAGGAGTAGAAGTGCCACAGGGACATTCCTACTCGTGCCCATTACTGCCAATGCCACTGCATTCAGTTGAAGCTTCCAAGTGATTTTCAAGGGTAGGCCTACATGAAACACATTGCAGTAGTGAAGCCCTAAGGTAACAAGGTATGAGTGACTTCTCTTCCTGACCCAGGAAAAGATGCAATGGGTGCACCGAATGAATAAAATTATTTTTTAAAAGTTGCCCAAGATTATATTTCCATATCATAGTGGTATCAGTGGTATTTCTTTCTTACTTTGGATCTCCGACTATGACTGTCATGAGGAAAAACATCTGTCCACTTTTTCCATATTCTGCACTATATTGAATCAAGCATTATCACATCCCTTCTTACTATTCTTTCTAGGCTTTCAAAAAGTGGAGTAGATTTTCCTCAAAGGTGAGTTGATTTTTATCATTTACTTGTTCTCTATATTCCTTTCCTGCAATACAGACAGAAGGAAGCCCTCCAAGCATTGTCTCAAAGCTGCTTTTTCAAGAGGCAACTGCACTTTCTTGTTTTTCTTTGAAGACGTTTCC
This sequence comes from Myanophis thanlyinensis, assembly GCA_017656035.1. Lineage (NCBI taxonomy): Eukaryota > Metazoa > Chordata > Lepidosauria > Squamata > Homalopsidae > Myanophis > Myanophis thanlyinensis. The sequence goes on from JAEANM010009598.1 coordinate 9,523, forward strand.
CATCTCATCCAAGAAGTTTCTTCGGTTCTGGCTGAATGGTGGGAATGAAAGGATTTATATTCCTAGCAGAAGCTGGCCATTTGCATTATTTTTAGAGAGTTGTTGAGTCTAATTGGAGGTTTGTGCCCACACTAAAACAGACATGTCAAACACGTGGCCCGCAGGCCAGATCCGTCCCACAATAGACCTAGAGTTGTCTCATAGGGCTGTCCCAGAAACATTGAAGGATCAGCCACTGCCACCCCGGCTTGGCCATGCCCACCCAGTCAGATGTGATGACCAGGCCACCGCAGCCCCCAAGGACAAACAAAATCCTGATACGGCCCGCAATGGGATTGAGTTTGACACCCCTGCTCTAAAATAATGCAAATGACCAGCTGTCTGCAAGGAGCATAAATCCTTCCATTCCCTACCATCCAGTCAGAGTTGGAGAAGCTTCTTGGATGAGAAGCAAAACATCTTGAAAAAAAATAAGAATATCCAGTTGGCTCTTGAAAAAGCACCTTTGGGACAAGCTCCTTTTTTCGCAGAAATGCTTTAAATACTCCATTCCAAATGAAGCTGGCTTTCAGTTGAAAATTTTAGGACTGTTGAACTTGAAATGTGATGCCCCTGTGTCCTATTTGTAGTAGGTGACACTGACCACAGGTGATTCATTACCCCTACTTGGAGTGCATTGTGTTAGTTTGTGTTTTCTCTTTTCAGTAAGCTTGCTGGGGTTATTCAGGCTGCATAGAGAGTAACTCTAACATAACATAGTGGTTTGAACTTTATTAAAGCATACACTGATCTGAACAACTGGTGTACAACTGGGATGGACAATTTATTATCTCACTGTATTGAAATTCAATTTTCAGCAAACTAGGCAGCAAGGGAGATTCGTTGGTCAGGAACAATTAAGGCCATAGGTTGCCAATCCTTACTGTAAATGATACTTTTGTGACTTTTTTATCAACCTTTTCCCCCTCTATCCACTCTTCGCTATTTCCTACCTGGTTTTGTTTTTCCTCTCCTCCAAATCTAGAGTAACAAAAGCAGTTAAAGATAAACCCCATGAGGTTATAATTTCCTATTTTATAGTAAATTTGGCAATATGAGGTTTCCTCCATTCTCAACCCTCGTAATCTTTCCCATTTTCATTGTTTCATCTCTTGTCCTTGCTAGAAGCTAGAGATAGCTGAAAGGAACTCTGTACTTGTTTGTATTTCAGCTTTTTTTTCATCTAGTTGTAAACTCTGTACAACTGTTCTAAGATGTGTATTTACAGAAGCCAAACATTGCTGTCTATTGCCATATAGACATTCAAAGAAGAGCACCACAAGTAAGACAAGCATTATTGCAAAAGAGTCAAAAGTTTTCCCCCAGAAACAAAACGCTGGATCTTATCTGAACATTCCCACTGGCTATAATTCAGCTCCAATTTATGAGATATGAAATACAGCCAAACAGAGACTTGCCAGAGGTTCAGCTTAAAAATGGGTATCTGGAGCTTTACAAGCATAGGCGGTGATAGATACACATGGCATAATTAGTTTAACTAGGTAAGGGTTTGCTGAATCTCTTTCTAAACTAAGTGCTAATTATAAATTCCTTCCAGTGTTATAAAAGCCCAGTAGAGCAACCTCAGTAAAGAGAAATGTGTGCTGATTGAGTATAGATCACAGACGCAATATTCAGCTTCTGCTCCTTGTACTGACAACAAAAGCAGGGGGGGGGGGAGCAGAGGCCAATTAGACAGATCATTCTGTACAGCCTGAATACTTTTTTCTATCTCATATAAGAAGTGGGCATAATATTTGAAAACATGTCTAGTTCAACACGAATTGAAGACAGCAATGATTTTATTTTACCCTTTAAAAATCAAACAAAAGCAGTTATGGAGCTGAAAAAGAGCACCAGAGTCCTTGCTAAGAGGTAAAATATCAAAACATATTTTGGATGGACTGCTAAAATATGTATAGACAGAGGAATCTTCAGGGGAAGATACCTTAACGGTTGCATTCAAAACAACGAATTGTTGTAATATATTCATCCTGCATTTCAAACATTCAAAATACTCCATATTTACAAATCTGTGGGGAAAGGCAAATATCTTCATGTTGTAGAAGGGAGGAAAGAGGTTGCACAACAATTTCATATGTTAAAGTAGTATTTGGAGCAATTCAAGCTACTGGGCTAGATCAATGTACACAATAGCGTAAGTTCTACAAGAGGGAGAAAAAAGGACAATTTTCAAGCTCACCATAACATTAACTTTAAAAAAAAACAATCACTGGCAGAAACATTAAGGAGGGGGGGAGCAGTCCATTTGAAACAGAAACCACATTTTGGGAGGTGAATTGTAATAAGATTTGCTCTCAAAAAGCAGACCAAGAAAAGCATACACAAATGACAGTTTAAGGATACAGACAATCCTGCTATTACAACTCGTCAAGCACTTACACAGATACACAGATTTTCACTTGCTTTCTCTATGAAACTGTGTGCAATGGACACTTGACCAAGCTGGTTCCTAGAAATGCCAGAACTAGCTTATTTTGAATTCAAAAATCCAGACAGCCAGCAAAAAAAAGGCAGCAAAGAAACATAGGAAATAAGAACTCTCTGCTGGTATTTAGTGAACCACTAAGATAAATGCAACTGGCCAAGAAATGTCTGACCTTAACAAACTCAGCCTCCTAATAGATGAAAGCATCACATCATCATGATTGATAACATGCCACTTATTCAGAGCTTCCAAATGTCCAAAACCATTTATAATCTTAATACTTCTTTTAACGCTGTTGAGCAGTAGAGTCTGTACAAAACAGATTGCTTCATGATTTGCAAGAGTCAAATTCAGCAGAATAGTGAAATGACTTACATGCCTCTTTATTGGACATTACAACTAGAAGGTATGACTTTGTAGCTCATCAGCCAATGACTGAAATAAGATAGCACCAGTGAAACTTTTTGCTTCATACATGCTAACTCACAGGAAGGCAGACTGCACTTTCAGCTGCAGCCTGCTGAGAAGGCCAATACATATTGACAGATGTGTGGGTGAAGGTAATTCAGAAATTCATCACTGGGTCTGCAGTTTCTCTCCAGGGTTTTTGAGTAAAAAAAAATCCAGCTATACCTGGAGATTGGTCTCAGCACATTCTATGAGTAAAGCCGGTGTTTCGTTGACTAAGTCCTGACCTAAAGCTATTGTTCCACAATCCTTTCTTTAGGAGAAAGCCCCACTAAATTCCAGGCAAATTGTTTCTAAGTTATGATGCCTGGGCCTGCATTTTAAGTTCCCAATTTTTTTTAATCCACATTTGTTTCTTCTGCCTTCCATGTATATCTTTGTCTTTCCTCTCCATTTCATCAGTAAGAGGGCAATGGAATTATTACATTGATGGCAGGGGTTGTTTTTCTGTTGCCTGATCAGCGTAACTGAAATGTGGATATATAAGTACATAGCAGGAGATAGATCAACAGAAGTCTCCTCTAGTCAGGTTCAACCTCTTCCATGCACTGCGACCCCCCCAAATCCAATTGGAACCTTAATTTGGTATCTGTCTCTCTGCCCCTCCTCCAGCTTCTTTGCAACTGAAGCGCTGTAATGCTGCTTATTGCACAGTAAGATGAAAATGATTATTCTCTCTTGACAGACCTGCACAGCTCTCTCTGCATTTAACCAGGGCCCTTACAAGCTGGATCAGGGAAGAGACACTTGATAGCCTGGGCTTCCATGGTTGAAATATTTGTGAAGTTAACGCAGAAGCTAATAAATTATAAGGTGCTAATTGGGGCCCGAGTGGAGCCGTCAATCACATTTTCCTAAACACACAGAGACCCTCCTAACCTAAAAAGGCAAGAGAGTCTCCAAGAACAGCTCCCAGTTGTCACCAGCCATGACATCCTGATCCATCTCAATAAGGGCATACATAAGCTCTTCAAAGCAGATAGTGTTCAAAGACGTTAGGTTGCAATCCTATGTGTGCTTTCTTGGCAATTCCATTCTACATGGTACAGTAGAGCTTTTTCAGAAAACGTATCCCAGGGCTGTTCTTTCCAAGAAGTTCTTGTAAAGGTCAATTTTTATACCTGGGAAGATACTCCAAAACTAACTGTAGCAAGCGGCCAACTCTCTGTTTATCAAACATTTAGCAATCCTCCACCAGTGGTGGAATCCAACAGGTTTTGCTACCGGTTTGGTTCATGCACGCTTTGTGAATTAAAAAAAGAAAAAAAGCAGATATAGGATAGGAGAAGGCAGGGGTGGGGGGGCAAACTTCATCGCCACTACCGGTTCGCTAGAACCCGTGCAACCAGACTGAATAGCACCACTGTCCTCCATCCACCCCTGCCCCCAAGAGAAAATTTTGAGGACAGAAACTTCGGTCTCCTAACAAGCAAGATTTGGTTTTATTTCCTCATAGAATTCTACAATTTGTACCACAAAGATTTTTTTTTTTCACACAGGCAGCTGTTGATAGCAAAACAAATTGGTGTTCATATGCTGTCCCAGTTAATAAAAGTTCTCCTTGCAGCCACACTACACAAAATGACATCTCTGTACTGAAATCTTCAGTAACAACTTATCACCTGCTTCAGTCATGAAATACTTTCCTACCACTAAGTATTTTCAGCTTCAAATGCATAATATTAAACCTACCATAACACAGTGGGAACAGCATAAGCTGTGAGGTGGAAGATCGCAGGCTGAATATGAACTTGGACTTGAAATTCTAGATGGCTTTCTATAATATAAACACTTGCCTCCCTGATTGGGCAAATGTCCAACATATTTTTGAGCAAACCTCTTGTATCTTGTGAATTCCAGTCACATTCCTCATTTACAAACAACACTATGAGTGCCCCAACAGTGATTCTAATTTGAGAGGCCCACAAACTGACTTCCCTACCCCAAAACTTAGCAGACTCAGGATTTGTTTGTGTTTTGCAATATATATGTTAAAGAGAGGGTTAAAATCTTCAGTGTAGATTTATTTACAGTGTTCATGAACTCTCCACCACCCCACCCCTAAAATCTGTGTGTAGCTTTTTTTTCTTCTGATAGAGAATGACTTGGCAATGCGGTCAGGCATAGTACTTTTTTCTGTGGAAAATGAATCATGTGAATGAATGCTGGAATGCCTGCTTTTATTTGAAGTATCTTCGACTTTTCAATGTTCAATTGATAAAATCCATCTTTTATCACAATGGAGTGTTTGCTTGACTTTTCCTCTGAAATATCTTGGATTAGGTTACATCTTCCAGTGTTCCTTCTTTTCTTTTTTCTTGTTGCTTTCCCTTCAAGATAATCCAATAGGAAAGAGGGGAAAGGGAAGAAAAACTAGTACCAGGTTAACTAAAATTTCTAGGACAGATGACTGTACATTCCTCTGTCTCAAAGGCTCATTCAGCTCACTTCCTGTTCAAGAAAGCAGCAACAAGGTTTGTCCTGGTTTCTGGGAAAGTTAGAACATGGGCTTATCTGTCTGGTTGCACTTTATTGCATTGTTAGGACAGAGGGATAAACTAATGAAGTTTATTTGAAACAGGAACCTTTTAAAAGAGCCACACCATGGCTTCCAAGTATACAATGATACCTTACTGAAATGTTTCTATTAGCTGAGATATATGGAGGAAAGCAGCCATTATTTCTTGATATATTTAGAGCCATTCTTGGTCCTTAGGTCTATTTCAAAAGGTCCTCAACCACCTGATGCAGATTTTCAGGGTGGATGTGCTAGAGAATTGACAGTGAAATAACACTCTTAGATGCAGGCTATTGCTTTGAGCACCAAGAAAGACTGTTTTGTAAATGTGGAAAATTAAATCAATTTTATGGAAATAAACATTGGGGTTTTCCTTCATATAAGCAAATAATGATAAGGATGCCTCTCTTAGTGTAATGATCCAAGGAATCAGGAAGAAAGGACAATGCTGTAGTGCTGTGCATAACATATGTCCCTTCCAATTGTTAGAATAATTATTATTAATAAATATCAATAATTTACCTTCCCCCTTCACCTATCTCACACACATGGACATACTGTATGTAACAGCTTACATTTTAAAGTAAAAATTTTAAATATTTAAATAAAGTGCTACAAAATAAAAGTTGGAAATGCACAAGTATATAAGGATATTTCTTCTGCCCACCTTGAGCTTATTTATTCCTTAGCTTCAGGTATGTGAAGATTTGTTTTCAACAAAATAATTGCCCTGCAATTCAGTGCATTGTTGTAATATATTTTGCAAGCACGCCAGAGTATTTTATGTTACATATGATGGTTTTTACAAAATATAAAAGAAAAGCATATACTATCTTAGGCTGACCATATTTGATAAACAAAAAAAGAGTACGGGGGGCGTCGTTGGGGGGGGCGTCGGCGTTGGCCGGGGGGCGGGGCGTCATCGGCGTCATTGGGGGTGGGGCATCGGCATCAGGGGGCGGGGTGTCGGCATCGGGGGGGCGGGGCGTCGGCGGCAGGGGGGCGTCAGCGGCGGCAGCGGGGGGGTGGCGGCGGCAGCGGGGGCGGCAGCAGCGGCAGCGGGGGGGTGGCATCAGCGTCGGCAGCGGAGGCGGGGCGTCGGCAGTGGTGGGCAGCGGGGACGGAGCGTCGGCGGCAACGGGGGACATCGGCGGCGGCAACGGGGGGGCGGTGGGGGGCCCGGGGGCTTCCCTTCGCTGGAAATTGACCGCAAATAGGCTGAGAAGCAAGAAGCTTGTTCCGGGACTTCTTGCTGGAGCTTCTCGCTTTTCTCCA
>JAEANM010009599.1:0-16271 GCA_017656035.1 Myanophis thanlyinensis
CTTCTTGCTTCTCAGCCGAGTCTGGATTTGCGGTCGATTTCCGGCGAAGGGAAGCCAGCCCCCCCGCTGCTGCCGCCCCCCGCTGCCACCGCCCCCCCTGCCACCCCCCTGCCGTCCCCGCCACACCCCCGCCACCCCACTGCCGCTGCCGCCGCCGCCCCCCGTCCTCTTTTTTGGCTATCAAATATGGTCACCCTAAGTAAGTCCTGTTTCTGATTTTGTGACAATTAACGGCAGCTCCAGCACAGCATTCATGAATTATCTTCTGGTTCCCCTCCAAGCCTGATAAAATCCTGTAATGTGTAAGACTGTTTTTGTTTGATGTAAAGAACTTTCCCTGTAACTGCAATAAAGAAGTTTGAACGATACAAAAAGGCTGCTTTTCCAGCTTGGGAGGCCTAGCTCAGAACAGAGCTATTTTAACTGATTTTTAACTGTATTTTGTATCTTGTATTCTGTTTTTTATCGGCTGTTCACCGCTCCGAGTCCCTAGGGAGAGGGGACGGTATATAAATTTGATTATTATTATTATTAATAATAACAACAACAACAACACCAACAACAACAACGGAATTCCCCAGCAATGACAGGGTTCCCAAAAGTCATTGGGTTTCTCTGCTCCCAACCCAGAGGTGTGAACAGAGAATATTTCGATATGTCCATCCTCAAACATCTGAGACAGCAAAGCAGGATTTAATCTTGTCTTCCACATCAATTATGGACAGGATTTACCCTGTTTATTTACTGAATGTGAAAGCTTTCCAGTCTTAAGTTTGTTGTTGTTTTCCTTTAAAATAACCACACTCTTGCTTTTCCAAGCAACACAGAAAAATGTGTGTCAGAGGCTGGAAAGGCATGAGAAACATGCCTAGTGGGAGATAAGTGAAAAGCATCTTCCCATTCTTCCAATGTACTAAGCATAGGATAGAGCTCTCCAATTTATTTATATATAATAATTTATTTAGTATTACATTAGATGAAGTTAGGCTCTGTAGAATAACTGAGCAAGGACTTGATCTTCAAAAAGTCTTCAGGGGTATATTGTGTTTTTCTAATTAAAAATAACAACAACATTGAGGCAAATTATTTCGGGACATGTAATTACTAGTATGTTTATTTGAGGTCTCTTTGCAACAGTACTTTTGTTTTCTGACAATTAATCTCTGTCTTATTATCTATGTTTTACTCCTGTAAACAACTTCTTAAAACAAATGACAATTTCATCTGGAGAAAAAAGTATTTCTAGATGTTTATCAGTTATATTAGTAAAATGGAAATCTTGTCCCATATATTGCTCTGCTAATGAAGGCTGTCCATCATAAAAATGACAGGCATGTTACCTTTCCTCTCAACAGGGCCAGAAATCTACCAGTCCTTCATCTGGATTGGTCCATGGTAGTAATGCATATATGTGTGTGTGTGTGTGTGTAATATATGATCTTACACTCTACATGGTACAGGTAGATCTCAACTTACAAGTTTTTTTTAGTCACCGTTCATACAACGGCATTGAAAAAAGTGACTTATGACCATTTTTCATGCTTACAACCATAGCAGCATCTCCATGGTCACATGATGAAAATTCAGTCACTTGGCAACTGACTCATATTTGTGACGGTTGCAATGTCAAGTGATCCCCTTTCACAACCTTCTGTCAAGCAAAGTCAATGGGGAAGCCAGATTCACTTAACAACCGTGTTACTACCTTAACCATTGCAGTGATTCACTTAACAATTGTGGCAAGAATGGTCATAAAATGGGGCAAAATTCACTTAACAGATTTCTCACTTAGCAACAGAAATTTAGGGTTCAACTGTAGTCAGAAGTCAAGGACGATCTGTACTGGGGATCAGGTTTTTAAATGTTTTAATGAGAATGAATTAAGTCAGTCTGTCTACAGCGTCTTTTAGTAGAAGAACTGAGCAATGGACTCATATATTCCTTTCCTCCAGTTGCAAATGTTTTCACTGTGTAAAATTAACCACTGTGGCTGTGATCTGTGACTCAGCAACATTGCTTGTCTTGCAGTAGTCAGTGGGCTTCGGATTCTGGACTGCAAAGTAAACACTAGCCATTATTTCTTAATTTGGATTCCATAGCAAAATAAAGGGGATAGCTATAGATAAGAATAGATTTAAGAAAGTGGCTGGTCCAAGATTGTCTATCAATTATGTTTGGCAAGGATATGTATGAATATATGCCTGTCCCCTCTTACACTGTATTTGTACTCTTCAGCTTTGAAATCTCTCTTAAAAACTAAGGATGTGTTCTACCAATTTTGCTGAATTTTAATTCCTTGCTTGGAATGCTTGTATTAATATGCTATAATCAGACAAGGAGTTGAGGACAGTTGTAATATCTCTTGCAGTTACAATCACAATGTACAGGGTTGTTTTAAACAGCTGCTTGGATTCTGCAGTTCCTAACCTTCAGGGAAAGAAACTTACTTCCTCCCTAAGCTATTACATAAAACTATTTCCAACATGAAGGGTGAAGGAAACTGCCAGCAAATAAAGATAGGGTTCAAAAGAGATAGTCTTTCGATGAATCATACAGCATAGCATATCAAAATGATTCCAGTCTTTGGGGTCTGGTAATCATCAAGACGTCAAAGCAATTCCCATGTGTTTCTTGTCTATTTTTCATTGAGTCAGAAACACTGCAACTGTTTTTCTAGCTGAATTTCCACATGTTTTGCTTTTAGAGTTTTATTTGCCTTGTGTGTTTGGAATTCTGTGCATATATTTGGAACCTGGCACTTAACTCTGAGTCTATGGAATTGCCAAAAAGCACTTGAAAACCTACAGAATGAAATGTGTGCACCAGGTTTGTGTAGGCACTCCAAGCCACTGAATAGCATTCTCATGCCACAGTTTTGTTAACAGGCTAAAAACAGTAGCTTTAGGAATTCTGTTCACTCCAGGGCATATATTTATAAAACTTGTTGCCCCAATGTCCCCACGAACCAGCAGAGCATCTGTTAGCATTTCAGTGCTGGAACACAAATCTTCTTTTCTTGGTCATGGGCAAAAATTCCACTCATTCTTCCTTTGCTCATTTGGACACCATATGCCAAAAGTTAATTTCCATTATGAAGTAGGAAGTGGGTTTGAGCCAAAAATGTTTCATGTGTATCTTAAAGTCTCCACTAGCTTGAATGATGGTGACCTGAACTCTATAAGACTAGGACAGTTAGAGAAATATGGGGCTCTGAGAATTAGTCCAATGCAATGTATTTTTCAAATTGATACTGAATCAGTTCAATACAGTTTGGAAATCTGTATCAAAAACAGGCTTCTGTTTAAAGATCTCCTCATAGATTTATGGCACCTAGCCTGCAGGATATTCCAGGGGTAACCGAAGATACCCCTTCCTAGCTGGGGAATTCTGGGATTTGAAGTCCACCCATCTTAAAGTTGTCAAGGTTGAGAAACATTGGTCTATATATCTTTTAATATTTTAAAATATTTATTTCCTATTATACAGGTAGTCCTCAACTTATGAAGCCAACTGAGCCCAATATGTCTGTTGCTAAGTGAGGCATTTGTTAAGTGAGCTTTGCCCCACTCTATGACCTTGCTTGCCATAGTTGTTAAGTGAATCACTGCAGTTGTTCAGTTAGTAATATAGTTGTTAAGTGAATCTCCTCCCTCTGCCATTGATTTTGCTTGTCAAAAGGGGATCACATGACCCTGGGATACTGCAACTGTCATAAATATGAGTCAGTTGCCAAGCATCTGAATTTGGTCATGTGACCGTAAGTATGCTGCAATGGTCATAAATGTGAAAAACGGTCATAAGTCACTTTTTTCAGTGCAACAGTAACTTTGAATGGTCAGTAAATGAACTGCTGTACATTGAGATCTACCTGTTCTCAGAATGGCAGCTTCACTTTTTTCTTTCCCCAAATTAACATTAGCTGAATAATTTTATAAAAGTTAATTATTGTATTTATCTTTCTATTAGAAAACTGGTACCTGTTCCCTTTTAGATACATGGTATTGATATATTGCTGCAGATATATTACCCAGGTATGCAAGTAGCATAAATTGCAAACTGGAAGGTACAACCTACGTCTTTTGTGTTTCCTCTATTTATCAGCAGACTCAGTGTCAAAATGAATGAAACAATTGGAAAATAAGCATAGCAAGGAATTTAATGTTGGAAAAAACAAACCAGAGTAACCCATTTCTGTTTGTGTCCTTTTAATGAATCCATTTTTTTGTTGAATATTATAACAAGCTTTGAAAGGTTCGTTTCTCCTTTCTTCTCTTTCCAATGGAAATATTGATGAATATTTCCTTCATGAGTACAGGAAGTATGTTTCTGTATTTGTTTTTCCTCCAAAGGACGCAAAATATTTGCAAATACTGATCAATAAAAGACTCCTATAATAAACATTCATGGCTTAAAACTTGACTTAAGTGGCCTAATGATAGAATATAAATGTTTAATGTATATTCCAATATTTAAAAGCCTATTTTTGACCAATAGAGCATTAATAATGGATAATCACTGTCTCAACAAACTTCCTAATGTTGTTCTATGGTACAGTAGAAGATATAAATTAGGCTTGACCCTGAAAAATTAAGTACTTATATGGACAGAGTCCCTCTGCATTTCTTCTGAAAGATTTCTATTATATCACTTTTACAAGAGAATACACCTGAAACAAAGACCGTTTCCTGATTTCAAGCACTAAGAAAAAAAGTAAACAATAACAAATTACAAATTGTTCTGGATAATTCTGCCATCTAAAGCTCTGTGACACAAGTCCCTTCAATAATGTGAAACAGACACTGTCACTATATTGCAGCCCTGGATTTGCCAATGGAACATCTCGGATTTAGCACATGGCTCTTTCCCCAGTCAGGATATTCAGCTAATGGGACGATTAAAATGAGTCAGACCTCTGGAAAATAATTTCTTCAATCAATTTCCAAGTGACAGAGGGACTTTAATTCCAGAATAAACAATGTCTTGCCACTGGAGGGAAAAAAATATGAAAACTACAATTAAGCAGTCACCTAAATTGGCTAAATATTGCAAGTGGTATAAATCTCCGCTCACTACCCCCACCAGTATAGTACCCTCACATAAGAAGAATCCCACTCATCATACATCATGTGACTGTATTGCTACGCTTTCAAAGAAACCAAGGAAACCAAGGAAAAAATACATTTTATAAACAAAGATAGAAAATACTTAACACTTTGTCAACCTTTGTCCCTCCTCCAGCCATTCAGAGAGGTCTAGGACTGCTAGATACAAAGTAAGATGATTCCCTAATCCAGATGATTTGGGGGCCAATTTTCCTGGGGCCAATGGTTATCATTCAAGGCTGGCCAGGGACCAAGGCTCCAAAATAGATCTTTTTTTTTTTCCTTTTGTGCTGCAGAGACTAAGGTGTTTGGAACCAACTTTGTGTAGATTGCAGTGATGGAAGCCAAGAAAATCCCTGTGTTTGTCATATATCTCCAAATATTCAAAATCTGAATGTGAAGTGTGATACAAATGTCACAAAAGGAAATGTACGTTTATGCTATAACAATAGAAAAAGCTTCCAAATCATAGTCAGATGTCTTTAATCAGATGCCAGAAGTTAGTATTTGTTTTCTGGCTTGCACTTTGATTGATCAGCCAAAGAATTTAGTCTTATTTGATGGAGCTTCATCCCTTTTTTTTTTGAAAAGGGGTAGGTGTCCTTTTCCATCTGCCCAGAGATTAGTAGTGAAATGAGATGCTGATCAGGAAAGAGAAGAAAGAGGAAGCAATATTTAATACAACAAGTTAAGAAGCCAGAAATAATAGAAACAGTGGGAAATAAGGATTTTTAATAGGGACATTTGTGTCTACATTAAGTTTTATAATCAAATACTTTGGCCACATAATAAGAAAGAAGAATTCACTGGAGAAGAAGAACCTAATGCTGGGAACGATTGAGGGCAAAAGAAGCGGATGACAGACAATGAGGTGGCTGGATGGAGTCACTGAAGCAGTCAGCGTGAATTTAAATGGACTCCAGGGGATGGTAGAGGACAGGACGGCCTGGAGGGAAGTTGTCCATGGGGTCGCAATGAGTCGGACATGACTTTGCAACTAACAACAACAATTTTTTTAAAAAAATACATTGATGCTGCTTAATGAAGATCTCACGCCAATTTATCAAGAACAAGAACAGGTAAATTGTGAGGTGATCACCAGGGTCTGACGGCTATAGTTTGTAATGATTAGAATGCAGAACTGCAGGCTAATTCTGCTGATTGCCAACAGTTCAATCCTGACCGGGTCAAGGTCGACTCAGCCTTCCATCCTTCTAAGTTTGATAAAATGAGAACCCAAATTGTTGGGGGCAATGTGCTGACTCTGTAAACTACTTAGAAAGTGCTGTAAAACACTATGAAGTGGTGGTATATAAGTCTAAGTGATATTGCTATTGTTGCCTGATCCACTGAGCCTTATTTAGTTGGCATCATGCTGCAAATGTTCTGGAGATGTACAGGAGGGTGTGGCTCTTCTCTCTGTATCATAGGTGACACATAAGGAGTACTGCAGTGGTCTTGGCAGTTTACATACAGATATTGAAGGTACTGCTCCTATCTCCAGATATTGAAGGTACTCTTTGGGAGTTTCTGGATGCTGGTGTTTTGAGTTGCAGTGGCTTTTTATAATTAGATATACCGTAATTATAAAAGATATAACTATAAAATAGATATATTAGATATTCAGACTAATGATCAGACTTAATGTTGGTCATTGGGCTGAATGAGTGTAGGCTGCAATGGTTTTTATGATTAGAGTTGTAGTAATTCTCGTGAAAGACAGGAAAGCTAGTCTACAAGAACTCATATTGTTTAGCGTAGACTCTTGTGTCACTTCTGTCGGATTTCAACTAGGGGTTGGATGGAGAAAATAAGAAAATGGTGAAGGAGTTCTGAACTGATGAGCCTGCTGGTAAAAAAAAAAAAAAACCCTGCTGATTTTATTGCTTTTGGGAAATTGGTACAGTAGTGTTTTTTCATCCGGCCCTCTGTATATGGGCCTTCCACCTATTCAGTATTTGTTTAGCTTTGCATACCTAGGTACTTTCCACATCATCTTTTCAACAGCAAGTGACATAAAAGCTGCCCCTGGATTCTCCTTCTGCTTGGATATTTGGAGCATGAAACAATATAAACATTTCCATAGTATTCTGCTCCTTCTCCCCCGCCACAACTCCAATTACTTAGTCTTGTCATTCCCTCGGGAATAAAAGACCATTACAGCTTCCTGTTCAAAACAAACAACTGAATTTCAAGCCCAGGCCCCAAATGTGGGACTGCCTTGCTGCATGTTCTGAGAAGAGCCCTAGACGGAGTTGCTGCAGTCAGTTACTGGGAAAGGATGAGCCAGACTATGGAAAATGATTCCAGCAGTAGAATCACAACTAAAACACCCAAAACCAAAAGTCTGTTTCTCTCTTATATAGTGTCTCTAGCAATTCAAATGAGTAGAAGAGTGTCAATGGTGGGTGTTTGTGTGAAATCAGGCAAGCTTTTTTCAGGAAAGAGCTGTATGAATATTTGTTTTCCTAATTGTCCTCTATCTTAGCAATCAGAAAACGGTTCAAACTGCTTTAGTGGCTGTGATTGTTAATGAATGGAAATCTAGAGAGGAGGACCTAAATCCTTGTTCTAATACAGAATCATTTCCATCTACAAAATCTGAAGGAGAACTTAACTTGGCTTGAAACTTTCTTCTGTTTTTAAACATATTTGTGGATGAACATCTATCAAATTAAACTGGAAGTGGGATGTTACCATGGTAAATAGGCAAACATGTAAGATTATGAATAGGGCCATGAGAGATCTGGATCAATGAACAAAATGGAATTAAAAGATCAGTCACAGAAATAGATGAAGGATTTGAGATATTATATTTAAAAAAAAAATCACACAGACCTCAAATTAAATACAGCAATGATGATGATGGCAATGATGATGATAAATAATTTATAGTAAACACAGTAGCAACAACTGAAAGTAAGATATAGAATTACAGTAGCAGATCTCACTTAGTACTAGGAAATTCTTAAAAGAATCAGTAATACTTTTTATTGCTGCATTTGACATACTGGGAACAGGCTGTATGTACAGTTTTCATTTGTAGAGGCTTGGAAATGCACAACAGAAAGCAAAAGAAAAATAGGGATTAACAGCATGTTGAGTTGGAGAAGATCTTTGAAGTTGCTTAGTCCGATTTTCTATTCACAACAGGAAGTTTATAGGAGTTCTGATGGATGGTGATCACCCTCTATTTAAATACCTCCAGTCTGTGACCTGCAGGACCAGCTCTCTCCTTACAGAGTTTCTTGTGATGTTTTGGTAAAATCTGAAACCTTAAACATCCCCCTTGGAGCCAAGGAAGAGAATCGAGAAGGGGATTTTGGTATGGCAAAACTTTCAGCAATAATAATCTGATGGTATTGGATTACTCTACCTAAAACAGAGTATATCTTGGTAGATTTCTTCTTCTTGTGGAACATCAAGGATTATGAAGAACCACAACGAGCCTCTCTATTGTGACAATTATAATTTTTTTTACATACCTAATTCCATCTATTACAGTGCAATTTCGGCACTGTATATATCACTCGTGTATATTGTGTTACTCACAAACTAATACTGTTTTTATACTATTCTAGCCCTATATCTTCCTTGTTCCTTTACATATTCTTTTATCCATCAATTATCGAAATATATATCACATAATATATACACTCGTTATGTCCAACAATATACTTTCCTTACTCATTTACAACTTCTTTTATGTATCCATTCATACCATTTTTCCCCACACCTTATAATACTCTGAGACTTTTTTCTCTTTTAGTTCCAGAGTTAGTTTGTCCGTTTCTGCAGTCTGTGATTTTCTGAAATATCAAACCCTCTGTTGGACAATTATAATGTATACCTCCTTAGATATTGTGCAAGTATCTTTGAAACGAATTGAATAATTAGAATACTGTGTAGTTCACAATATTCATCGATTGTGAGAAATCTGTTAAATTTGAATCAGATTGATAAGGCTCCTGATTTTATTTTTCTCATAATTTCTAAAACTCCACATTTGCAATTTCAAAGTATGGGAGAAGCAGTGTAAAGTTAGTTGTAAGTCAATGTCAATAATTATGTGGGGATATTGAGATTCATTTGTGTGACCAAATCAAAGCAATCCAAATTAACCCATCATAACTGGCAAAAAAGTGAATTCAGCACTGATCATGGAAATTTTTATTACTCTCATTATCTTGGATAATGGTACCAGTTTGATCTAGTGGTTAAGTCACAAGGCTAGAAAGTTCTGCCTTAGCTGTGAAAGCCATCTGGGTAACTGGGCCAGTCACACACTTTTGCAGCTCATCTTGCCTAACATGGTTGTTGCTGTGGGAAAAACAGAGAAAGAAGGTGTATTGGATATGTTCATCTCAAGTTATTTGCAAAAGTAATAAAAGTGGGATGCAAATAAATAAATAATCTAGATAAAAATGGATGAAGCATAAACCCAAAATGTACTAAAAATTCAAGTTTGTGACTGCTGTCAACTGATCTTTCTGAATGGAAATACATGGTTCTTTCTCAGGGCTCCATTATTTTGGTTACATCCACTCATTATTTTCCAATTAAAAGAGTCTGGGAGAATCAGAATCCCTATAGTTAGGGAACATCTCTGAAGCAGCAATGCTAGGAGCTGGGAGTCATTTAAAAAAATAATCCATGTGGCGAAAATAAGTGTTATTTCACGGTACATGATATGTTAGTTATGACTGCAGATTTCAAATAGGCAAGAGCAGCAAATGAGTCAATAAAGGTGGTGAGAAATATGTCCTGAAAAGGCTCTCACTGAATTTTATTAAATAGGTAGGTCTATCTCTCTAAACAAGTGGTGAAACAGGAATAATAAACAAATTGTAGCATTCCTAACAGGCAAACTTAAACATAAGAAATAATACCTTTCACATTTACTATATGGAGTTAACTTCTTGGAGATACATTGATAAATTGCACCACTCCTCCTCCAGAAGAAGAAGAGATTTACAGTGTAGAGCAAATGCATTATGTCTGGCATGGAAGATGAGGAGAGACAATGGGAACAATCTCACTTTCATATGAGCAGCTAATTAAATAGCAGATGAATATCTGAGAGAAATTCATTCTTTATTCATTTCTTAGGTTTATGTTTCACTCTTATAGTTCACAATTTGCTAGTGTATATCTGCTGTCAAACATTCACAGATTTATTAATACATAAAAAGTCTGAGACCACCAAATTTAGGGATATTCATTACATTGATTTTATATCTATTTATGAATTGGAAATGATTTCAAAATTAGATCTATATAACTAAGCCATGAAAGATGTGGCCTGCTATGTATGCAGCCTAACCAGTTACTACTTATAGTGCCTGTGAATTCTGGAATTTGTAGTCCTAATTTAGCTGGGAAGCACTAGTTGGTATGGTTGGCATTCAGCATCAGACCACAATCAAAGCTGTATACAATAAAAGAATCTTTTTCACTCTGTTTTTATTCTAATATGGCCTTAACAGTTCACTGCTGGTGCTAAGTCTGTATACATATCCAGCTCCAGTGTTTGCTGAAGGTATGAGAAAGCAGAAAAGGGTTGTCATAGCAACTGAACAAATTCTAGAACAATACACTGTGATAGCTAAAACATCTAATCAACACCAAGAAGAAAAATATATATTCACTTGTATATTTATCATGGGAATTTACAATTTTTCATGTCAGAGTTTGAAAAAAAGAAAACAGAACACCAGTCAACTGAATTACTCAAGTATTGGGTTTTTTTTTTTAAAGGAATTTTGAATCACAAAGCAATATTTAAATCCAATGTTGAAGCCAGTTTGGGTATGTGAGGAAGTGAATGTGGTAACATCTGTGAATTCCACTGGCTTTCTCACAAGAATAAAGCCACATGTTCTTTCATGACAGAGATAATATGTTTCTTTGCACAAAAGCAATAATGTGAACCCGCTTTTCCTTTCTGCCCTGTGGCTCCTTGTGGAACTCTAAATCTAGAGAATATTTGTCATGTGCAATATATATAATTTAATTTCCGTGACAACTTGCTGGAAAAAGTTGGTGGGCTGCAAGATTATGAATGGCAAGGGAGAATGATGACATCACTATTTTAACAAACCCCTCCCCACTTCTTTTTACAGAAGAAAAAGGATCTGTGGCCAGAGAGAAAGAGAGATTCAGATGCAATAAGGAATACTGATCATATGAAAGCTAAGCAGCATGTTCTTTAAATAATGACGAGAATTGTTTCTGTGAAGCTTAGAAAAGGATCAGACAGCGGGATACACAAATGATAAGTGTATTCATTCTTATCCACTGCCCTGCAGGTATGTTTCTCCTGGCTTTGCCTGTTATACCACGGATCATATTGTTAGAGAAGGTGGATAAGAAAGAGATTCTTAAATGAATAATAAATCACTCTGACTGATCTGGCTGCCTAAAATCTCAGGCTGAGATTTTTTTTCTTCTTCCTTTTTTTAAAAATGTGTCAAACGTCGTCGAGCTATTCTTGACTCCTGGGGAGTGCCTGCACAAGTCTGCAGTTTTCTTGACAAGATTTTGACTTGCCTTTGCCTTTTTCTTCCTAGGCTTGAGAGAAAGTAACTAGCTCAAAGTCACCCATCCAGTTTTCATTCTTAAAGTGGGATGAGAACTCACAGTCCCACAGTTTCAAGCCTGAAGCTTTAACCAATGCACCAAACAGGTCCTTCTAATTGGAGATGCCAAATTAGCGCTGTAAGGTTAAAAGCCAAGTGGTAAAAGAGCAATAGCAGGAAAGGAAGAGAATCTTAACTCCTTATCAAGCTCTTAGGTTACAGCTTTTATAGCCTCTAAATAGTCGTAGGTCCATTCCTGCAGACTCCCAAAGTTTGCTCACAGTTTTTTTATGTGGCAAAAAAAGAGAAAACCATTAGAAATGTTGTATTTAATTTTAATCACTCTTAGATGTAAATAAATGAAAACGTCCTCACTTTTTGCTTGGCTCCCTGCATGACTTTCTGAAGGCTAAGTGTGGCATTTGTCCCCTTTCCTCCAAAGTTGCAAACCTCTGGTTTAAATTGTAAAGTGAGGTTAGGGACCACCCAGTTTTAATTATTCTGAAGTTCTGAAGTCTTAACTGTATTGAAGGAGAAGCCAGAAAATTTTGAGTGAGTATCTTACATTAAGCAATTCTGAGGAAAGCTGTTTCAAAGGGCATCAAGAATTTCGGGAGCTATTGTGAGCATGGAATTGTCTTAAGTTGTACATTCACATGCATATTATTTGTGTTATATCCTATTTGCCTAGTTTACTGAAGCAAGTATTAGCAGTTAGGGGTGCCTTAAAAGTCTGACTACCTTAGTAAAGATACTTATTTCTATGTTATGGTGTGAAGAATCTTAACAGGGAGAGGGAGCTAACTGGAGCTAAAATTATGCTTTTGCTATCAGCTGCCAAACATTGCTATGAATCAACTGTTTTCATTCAAAACAATTTCCCACCATTTAAAAAGGTGAAGATGTGCCTCTTTCTTCTTTATGTTTTGTTTTTTATATAGTACAGAGCAGTGGTGGAATTCAATTTTTTTTACAAGCGGTTCTGTGGGTGTGGCTTGGTGGGCATGGTTGGGGGGGTCATGTGACTGGGTGGGCAGTTTCTGTAAGAAGGGCAATAAAGATGAGGCTAGAAATGCCACCATAATGTTTCTTTCCTGCCTTCCTTACAGGATTAACCCTGTAAAGTGGGGAAAAACAAAAGGAGATTTCTTCTAACAACCAGTTCCCCGAACTGCTTAGAAAATTTACTACCGGTTCTACTGAACCTGCTAGAACCTGCTGAATTTCACCTCTGGTACAGAGAGAATTTTGGAGGAACATTCACTCACTTGCATTTTTTTATTTATTAAATTTATACTGCTGCCCAACTTCCACAAAGCAAACTCTGGGCGGTGTACAATAAACCTTCATTTCACTTCATTTCAACTGCCACCTGAGAGCCCCCAAACAGGTCTGCCACCTCAGTAGTTGACCCCATTGTAAAAATGATTAAAGAACATTTACTTCCCCAGGATGACCTAAGGCCTGACCTGGAGGGCAAAAAGTTTTAAATATACTCCAGGTTATTTTCTAGGAAAATCTTCATTTCCAAGAGAGCATTATAGCAAACAGACAATAAGCATTAACTAGCTGGGAAAATATTTGGCTATTTTCCATCATATTAGTTACCTTACTGTATATTCATAACAGCTAACTCTTGTGACAAAATACTTAGCTGTTATATAAAAAGTGCACATTATTATCAATATTTTCCCATAAAAGTGTTACATTAGCGAAAGTATGATATCCTTTAAATTTCACCAGAATATTATTGAAAACAGAAAAGAGATGTGAAAAAAGTGCAGTCATATAATCTGACTAAATGTCTGTAAATCACTCAATTTGTTTTTGTATTAATCTCAAGGCGAAAAATGAAATATTCAGTTGTTAACAAATGGCAGTAGCAAGTTGAAGATCTCTGCAAAAATAAGGAGTCAGAGAGATTAGCGTTGCTGTGGGAGATATTTTATTTAGAGAGGCATAATAAGAAGCAATGCTATTGTTTGTTTGGAAAGTGCATCTGAATTAACTAAAAGAGGTTCAAACTGTATTCCAATACATACAGTAATTTCAAAAGCCCCATTGAACCCCATTGGGCTTATACCTCAGTAAAAGTAAAGTTTGTTCAATTGAACAATATGATTTCAGAATGACAGATCATATGTATTCTGTACAAAATGAACATAAGAACTGTTGAACACCTGTTGGAGCATAGCACACCTGCTATCATGCTGTTCATTAGCCAAGTATAGCTCTTGGCTTAAAAATTCCTTGCGATGCAAAGTAGGGCCTCTGGCTTGCCAATTGTTTGTCTCAACTAATGAGTGACCTTCACTGTTTGCTGCTCCTATCATGACAGACTTCATAGCAGTGAATAGTCCTATGACTTTGCTGCTTACTTCAACAACAGATTTCTTAATAAATAGTGTGTGTTTGCCTAAAGTTAACTCCCAGGAAGATATCTCTACACAATTGCACTTCAGCGATGATTTTGATATTAAGTTCTAGATTGATTGTTTGTTTGTTTGTTTGTTATAGAAATACCTTTCAAGATAAGCAGTTCTTACCTGTAATAAAATTAATATTAGCTTTCCAGGTTTGTCAGTTCTTAACATTTTGTATGTGTGCAGGTGTATGTGCAGATGTGTGTGTGTTTGTGTGTGTACATTCATATAAATCAGTCTATCATCTATAGCGGATTTGAAACTCTCAATATCTGCATGGGTATTCTATGAGTCTTAGTGCCAGCAAATGTAACAAATGTTAAATCTATCACATCTGGGAGACACATGATTGGGGAAAACAATTTCAATAATAATTGAATTTGAAACCTCAAATCCTTTCATTGACTAGCAAAGAGTAAGCAATGTAAGGATAGTAGGATCAATGTTTCTGGACATCAACCATAGCCTGCTAGATTTAGCCCTATCTAAAATAGGTAATTCAAAATATTCTTTTAATAAAAACTGGCATACGGTGGATCAAAGGACTTCAGCTGCAGCTTCATTTTAATTTATAACAATTAATTTAGTCCCTCAGTAGATCATTGTTTACTGCTGTGGCACTTGTTTGTAAGTGTTCATTTAAAAAAGAGCCATAAGATTCCAGATGTGGCCATCTAGTCCAAATAGTGTCTGCTGTAACTTAAAACATTCACAGTTTAAGTCTTGGCTTACAACCTAGAGTTAACTTTCTTTATACCAGTATTTAAAATCTTCTAAACAACAGGAAATGCTTTATTCCCAGTTCTTATTTCAGCTGATTTTTTAAAATACCTAGTACAAACACTACTTGCAATACTATGCACATGATAACTGACAATTATCCCTATTTAAAGACTGAAATGCTAAAGACAATTTCTTTGGTCGGTACGGTTTTTTCAAGAAGCCTGGGGCAGGACTAGAAATAGAATCTGGACCTCTTATATCTCAGCTCCACACTTAAACCACAACCTCAAACTTTTCCCTTAAATGTATGTTCAAAATATTTGTTATTTATAGAGATATACATGGGGGTTATGTATGTTGATCAGTTCCCATACTGATTCTATACTGTTTTGTATACTGTTTAATAAACAGTTTACCAAACGGGAAGAATGTTTTCCTCACCAGAAGAGTGGAAAAGAGTTTCCCTGATAGTGATTTTGTGTTCTATGGCTCGCCCTTTAAAAATGATCACAATCACATATTTGTGTAAATCTTACTATTCTGTCAATAGGTAACGGCACTTTTTCCAAGTGAATTTGGAAAAAGCTTGATTTCGTGTTTGTGTTACATTTGAATGACTATATAGAGACAACGTTGCACAACTGTAATTGGGCCTAACCACCCTTTGAATGGCGTGTTTGAGAGAAAAGAGTCGTATAATTTTTCTAAAAAGTGGAGGATGGACTTAAAATGTGGAATTTTGGAAAGAATGAGGTCATATATTTCAACCACATGCATACACTTTTTATGTCGAAGTTATCTTACACATTGCTGAAAAATGTGACTAACAAAGGGATAATTTGCTAAAATGAAAACAGCTTTAGGAGGCTAAAGTTCATAACTCTTTTCTCCCAAAAACAAATAAACCACCCCCTGTATTCCCCTCCAAGTGCTTCCCCGTTTCATGAGTTTCCAAAAAGATTACAAATTCTTTGAAGTAGCATCTGGGATCCCATGGAGGAAAGATTTAGAGTGCCAACATGGACAGCTGAAAAGAGTTAAACACCTTTTCACATCTATTCTTCTGAACAGCTCAGCCTATTTAGCTGCTTTTCTCCTCCCTGTACCCCCAAAGTAGAGGTTGAATTGGACCTTTTTACATTTAACAATATTTGCTATAAAAAAATCTTGACTGCAGGATTTCTCTAATGCTGTAATAATTTTTACATAGTACCTCCTGCTGGTGAGCAGCTGTGGCAGTTAAGTGGAGGAATACCCAAATAAGCAATTGCATCAGTAGCCGAAGTGATCAAAACCCGCAATTTATGGCACAAGAGATTTTGGCTAAGCTGGCATATTGTATGATCGGGCTAGATGGTAGGTTGTTGGAAGCACATTCAGGACCACAACAAGAACCATGACTGCATCCAACTCCCACCTTCCCAACTACCCTTAACTATTTTTCT
>JAEANM010009600.1:0-16271 GCA_017656035.1 Myanophis thanlyinensis
ATACATGTACAGATACTCACACACATACACATATGTACACTTAATGTGTATATGGATACAATCATGAACATATATGAATATATGGAAAATTAACGGACTCAAATACATATGTATGAAAGCACGATCAACATTAAAATAAAAAAACAATATTCTTACTGCTCTGTGGCTTCTAATATGTAAAAGTGCTGTAGTCCTGCAATAACACAGAGGAATTGTGGAATTATGGAATTTTACTGATTTGAAAATTCATAGATATTTTTAAATTACTGTTTTATTTCCCTGAGATATGTACTTTTACTTTTTTTTAAAAAAAAAATAAGCCCAGTGGTAGATATACCATTTAATCATTTTAATGTACTATGAAATTACTTAAAAAGTAGAACAGGAAATTGTACTTGGTAATTTTTTTCAGTGGTTTAAGGGTGGTCTCACAGTAACTTGTTCTTGCCATCCAAAAATTCCCAAGCCTATATTGGCTTTTAGACAATTTGTTAAAGCACAAGTACAAATACAGGAAATAGAAATATTGCTCTAGTATTGATTTGATAGGGAAATAATTTTCTTCCTTGGTTGTCTTCAGCATTGTTATTATAGCCTGAATCTAATTGTCTATGGGATCCTGTAATTAATATATTATTGACATAGGAAATAAGAAAACTGGTTCATTTGTAAAAATAATAGTAATACTAGAAAAGAAAAGAAAAGAAAAGAATGATATTTTTTTGATTATTTTTACACTGAAAATCAAACTTCATGAAATTTGGTACAGCTCTAGACTTAATGTGGGCTTGATTCTCCACGCTAATTCTTCTAATTGGAACCAACTAACCTTTGAATAATCAAAGCATAAAGATATATATTTCTGAGTCACTGAAATATAGCTGGATGGAGTTGCTAATTAAGAACTTGGAATAGATTGAACTGATGATCTACAACAGGAAAGGTTTTTTTCTATTATGAAAACTCAGCAGCATTCCATTTAGACTGACTTGTACTTTATGAGTATTTTCTTGTAAAAAGATCTTTGTCAGCTAGCTGATGGTTTATATTCTCACTTTTTAATTATTTATTTGAATTTTTAAAATGTCTAATAAATTTGTAGCTTTAAAAGCTTTCAGTATGCTATCAATCAGTCCCTGTTTGAGTATGTAGACCTGAGATATCTTATTAGGTTAATCCAAATTTAATTTCATACATTACATTATGAACAAATTACAGTTATATGATAATTATATCAACAAATACATATTATATACTGTATGTATTTATTGATATAATTTACTACTGCTTTGGTATTGGTCTCTGATCATTTTGCTATAATTGTCCAGTAATATGTGAGCTGTGCTTATTATACGTTAAATAATGATTGACAGCAGACCAAGTGTGAAATTGTTACTTCAAGAAAGTCAGAGTTGTTTAAGATCATTTAACAGATTAACTAAATTGGAAGGGACCTTGTAGGTCATCTAGTCCAACCTGCCACCCAAGCAGGAGGTCCTACACCTCTTTAATGTAGCTTTTAACCAGATTATCTTAACAAAACATTGAAATAGCAGGAACCTGCTCTTTCATATTGAACAGCTTTCAATTTTATTGTTAGCTTGTAAAATAATGCTATGGTGATGCAGCCACATCAATTCTTGGAATGAAAAAAAAGTTACCTCAATTAGAGACAAAGAGACAGATTGTGGCATTTCTAAACACTTTGGTGACAAAACAATAATACCACAAATGGAAATATCCTCGAAATATATGCAGGGCTGTATAGACTGCAGCTGCCAAAAAAAAAATACCCTGGAATTTCTTCATTTCATGAATGAAAGTGAAATGGAACAGTAGATCAGTTTTACTTCAGTATATTGGGAGCCCTCAATTTAGAAACATGCAACAGCCATTTAGAAACTGTCTGAAATTATGATGTATCCCCTCTCTCAATAGTATCTAGAACCCAAATGGACTCCCTTTTCCTGTGGTCACGCGAGTGCATTTTTTTCACTTGGTACAAACCTACATGTGTGACTATCTGCAGCATCCTATACTCACATGACTGAAATTTCATATATTTTGCCGGATGGGATTGGGCTGGATATCGGCCCATTGCAGACTTAAGAACCTCAATGTTGGCTTAATGGCTGGAGATTTGCTTAATGACCATGGGGTTGGGCATATAATGACCTGCTTAATGGCTGAGACAATTTTACAGCCACAATTCAAAACTCAATTACAGTCATAAGTGGAAGACTACCTGTAATTAGTGGATAGAAATGTTTATGTATTTATTAAATGTATATGTTGCCCATGTCTGTCAATTAACTCTGGATGGCTTACAATATCATAAAAAACAAGTACAAAATGTTAAAGCATTAAAACATTAAACTACTAAATGTTCATCATAAATGAGGGAAGCAGACAGATTATGGGATTAAATCAGAAAATAGGAACAGTCTGTTGGGTTTTCCAAGGCTTTGTTTCCATTTATCAGCATTAGTTTCCCTATGGAGCTGCTTTGACTAATAAATAGTACAGTCAAAAGCACAGTAATTATCCGGCCTCTTCTAGTGATAGTAAAATATTTTTTTGTGTACTAAAAGAAGACTTCAAAGAAAGGAGAGAAAGGAGTAAAACATCATCTTGTATGAAGAGTTTCCAGATAACATTAGGATATCATTAACAGTGAATATAGTTAATGTGTAACCAATTTAAGCCTGTAACGAAATTATTCAGTTCTACCATGTAAACTGTGAGATAAAGCCTAATTTCAGAAATCAAATTAGTTACAGCAATTTGATTGATCTTATTTAATTTTCATTTGGCTTGAGTATCAAATTCAGCAAAGAACATTTTTCTTTTGGAAATAATTAAATAAATTTAATTACTAAATAAATATATGTTCTTTTAGTCAGCCAATCATTCATTCCTGCTTAGGCATCTTTCAATGTAGTGGGTTACAGAATAAAATAGTATATTTTATCTAGCTAAAATAAATGTAGTTTTAAATATTAATTATTAAGTATTTCAACATTAATTATCAAGAAAATTATACAAATAAAACCCAGGTACAATTTTTCTTTAAATAAAAAATGTTTTTCTTAAAATAGTCACATGTTCCTTGAAAGTTAACTCTATAGGAAGAGTTAGGGTCACACACACAAAAAAGTTACATTTTTAGTTCTAGGGGAAATGTAACAAACAAAATATAATGAATAGAAAATCACCATCACCTTGATGTAGTGATTATGCTTTAAAATGCATAATGATTTAAATTAAAATACAAAATAAAAATAGACTCATAAAGTATTAATACAAAACTGGTTCAGTTCTCCAACAAATTATTAAATCTAGCAGTGTTTTTCTACCTTGGTATCTGAAGATATGTGGACTTCAACTCCCAGAATTCCCTAGCTAGAATGTTAATCTAGATCATCTAGATTCAAAATTCCATCTTCTCATTTTTAAAATATAAAGTCATTTCAGAAATGGATAATGAAGTATTTTGAACCTGTTCTTTAACATCAAACATGTACATTTATTTCCTTCTACAGAGAATAATTCCTACTGGCAAACCCAAGCATCAATAGAGGTAGAATACTTTACAAAATATCCAAGTCCATATTTTTGGAAAATAATTCATCAAATTCACTGCTATAGTTTTCTCCAGACTTATGTTAACATAACCAAGAAACAGCCATGGATGCATATGGCAAATAATTTGAGTCAAAATTTTTTTAAATGTCTTGCAATCCCAAGAAAAAGGAATATGATAAGTATGGAGTTAAACTATTTTTAAATATTCTGTGATGAGTCCAATAAACATGGAACAATATTTTTGTTAATCTGATCCCAGGATCATAAGAAGTATTCTCCACATTTCACATGCTTTTTCAAAACTGAATGTTCCATTTCCTCACTCCATCTATTATTTATATTACCAGTATTAATATTCACCCTATATTTTTAATATATATGATTTTACGTCCAATGCCGAATCTCTTAAAATATCTAAATATTTGAAACTACTAAAATATTCAGGCCATATTATTTTATTAATGCCTGTTTGGGTGGTAAATTCTCTCAAGCAGATGATTCTGGTAAGTTATATTCAAAACACATAGCCTCCCAAAATAATTAAAAAATAACCTTTATAATCAGTTGATTGAAGGTATTAATCCCTTGCTTAGCCTGACTTCTAATAAGGCTTCCCTGCTGTCTTCAAATTGGGGTTATTCTATAATGCCAATTTTTAATGTGATTCAGGGTCAAAAGTTTTCTTACTAATGTCCAAATATGTCTAGTGGCTTAAAAAGGTTGGGAAAGACAGCTCTTATTTTCTATAAGTTATCCTTATAGATAAGATTTTCCAAGTTTCAAAGGAATCTTACATTCGTTGCCTATAATATATATCCAAACAGGATGATATTCAAAAAAATTCTCATTCCATGTAAATATGGCCCTTAAAATAAAAGTCTAGTGACAAAACATCTGACTGATTTTACTAATGGGGAAGTAGGTTAAAAACCTCTGATGATAATTTTAAATCGTGCAGTTTATACAAACTACCCAATAACTGAGAAGGTTTCATGGATCGTGTCACAAAATGATTTTGAGGGAAGGATATTCTCATTCACAAAATACTGCTGTCAATATATTAACAATCAAATATTTTAGTTCTTTATTATATATCTCTGGTATAATTCCCAACAGAAATATTTCAGGTTTAAAGTCTATGGCACTCACCCCCGGCGAGAATTGCAAGAATGTTCAAGGACAAATCGGAAAAATGTTGGAAATGTCATCAGACACCTGGTACATATTATCATATGTGGCAGACATGTGCAGAGGCACAAAAATATTGGACTAAAATCCACATATGGTTGGAGAAGACGATAAAACAGCATATAGACTTTAAACCTGAAATATTTCTATTGGGAATTATACCAGAGATATATAATAAAGAACTCATTCACAAAATACTGTAGTTGCTACAGTGTGTCTGGAAAATTAGAAAATGGTTGCTTCCCAGTAGCAAGGCAGAGAAAAGCAATTAGGGTTTTTTTAGCTAGAAATTAAACGGAATTTGAATCCAAACATAAGGCCATTTTGGTGAACAGCATAGCTTGTTGTCCAGCATGTATTTCACAGAAAACTAGATATACTGATAATTTACCAAATCAAATGCTTTTGATTATTCAGGTATTTGGATCTAATATACATTTGCAAGCATCTTTATGGAATTTAAAAATTTCACTGTCTACCTAAGAATTTTATAAAGAAATAAATTCCTTTTATTTCCAGTTCTATAGCATACCCTTTTAACATAACCAATAGTACAGTTAATAGCAATAGCATTTAAACTTATATACAACTTCATAGTGCTTTATAACCTTCTCTAAGTGGTTTACAGAGTCAGCATATTTCCCCCAACAAGCTAGGTCCTCATTTTACTGACCTCAGAAGGATAGAAGGCTGAA
The DNA here is from genome assembly GCA_017656035.1 of Myanophis thanlyinensis. Classification (NCBI taxonomy): domain Eukaryota; kingdom Metazoa; phylum Chordata; class Lepidosauria; order Squamata; family Homalopsidae; genus Myanophis; species Myanophis thanlyinensis. The sequence continues at coordinate 5,469 of JAEANM010009600.1, forward strand.
TCAACGTTGAGGCAATGACACTCGAATTGCCAAACTGCTGGCAGTTGGCAGTCAGCAGAATTAGCCTGCAATGCTGCAATCTAACCACTGCGCCACCACAGCTTTTATAAACACTGGTTATTGATATTTGGGTTTCTATATAGTCTTGTTACAATTCAAAATATCATAGTAGACTGGATGTTGGGCTTGGCAACTTGGGTTGCAGATGGAAATCCCTATTCAGAAGGAATTCTTCTGTGAAATTCAGAAGAATCATAGACCAGTCAATAGTATTCAGATTCAATGGGATGTTCAGAATTCAGAAGATATTTGTTTTGCTTCTTGGTGGAAACACAGAACAGAATATAAGTAATAATAGTAATATATGTTTCTATAAGTATCATTGTCCTGGCACTAGACTCAGAAAGGATTCTTTAAATAATCATGTCATCTGAGCCAACAATGTGAAATAAATAGAAATAAGAATTAGACACTGCCTTACTTTAGCAAACAAATTATGAAGTAATTAGAATATTTTCTTTTTAACTTAAGGGTCTCTCTCATTTTATTTATCAACAGTATGGAAAATATGGAAAGATGACTGCCTCATCTGCAGTATAGTTAATCAGACCCTGCTTGCTTATTTTTAGCATATTCTATTAATTTTTTAAAAAATTCTGTGTTGGCAGAATCACACAGCATAAGATACTGCCATAATTTATTGTTTCCATGCTCGAGTCTAAAACATGCAGTCTCAAAACAAAATGATTTCAGAGGTTATTGGAAGGAGAGACAAAGTTTTTATCTTACATAAAATCCTAATTCCTGTACACGGGAGTCTACCTGATACTTAAGTATTCTTTATTACCATAATTAGATTATTTTATGCCATTATCAAACATAGAAGGCAACTTCATTTTATAATACTCAGTAGGGATGTGGTCTATAAAATATTTGTGAATTCCAATAAGGGAATTCAAACTGTTCAAAACCAACATTGCAAGACAAAGCCACTATATTAAAAAAGAGTTTGATTGCAAAAGAGCAAGAGAAAAAGGAACATATTTAAAGATCATTAAAACTTGCCAGCACCAGTGCCTGAATAAGACCTTCTAGAAAATAGATACCAAGTCAGAGAAGTCTATCTGTATGACTAACTACAGTCTATAGCATGGAAAGCAGGATATCCCCTCAAAATTATAGATATCAACTCAGGTTTTTGAATTTGTGTTCTACAGAAGTCTGGTGTTCTACAAGACTGAGGGTGAAAAAAAAATGTCAAACCCAGCCAGAAGTAATTTTAATTTGCAATTTTCTTATGATACAATGGAATCATGCTGACATTCAGAAATCCAATCTTCCAAGAATCATTTATGCTCCATTTATCCATCCCTTTGCTTCTTGATTAAGTGTCAAGTTTAGTGGTGGAATTCAATTTGTTTTACTATCAGTTCTGCGGGCATACAGTAGCTTGGTGGGCGTGGCTAGGGGAAGTCATGTGACTGGATGGGCAGTTTCTGTGAGCAGGCCAGTAAAGATTAGGCTAGAAACAATACAAGAATGTTTTTTCCCTGCCTTCCTTACAGGATTAACCCTGTAAAGTGAAAGTGAAAGTGAAAAAACAAAAGGAGATTTCTTCTAACAACCAGTTCTCCCGAACAGCTTAGAAAATTTACTACTGGTTTTAGTGAACCTGCTAGAACCTGCTGAATTTCACCTCTGTTCAAGTTTTTTTTTCTAGTAGTTTTCACACCTTGAAAACATATAAAAACCTTTGGTTTAGGAGGCTGTTATAATTGGAAAATAAGGCAGAAGCAAGATGACCATTGCAAAAGGCATATGCTCTGCATCTACAGTAATGAACCTGTACTTTCCTTGACAAGATTTTCAAAAGTAGCTTCTTCCTAGGACTGAAATAAAATGATTAGCCCAAGGTTGCTTAACTGGCAAGGTGGGACTAGAATTCACAGTATCCTGGTTTCTAGCTTATAACAAGTAAGTGAACAATATGAATTCCTATCTCTGAGAGGGAAATTAAAATTGATTGGCCATATTAGCAAGATCTCAAGGATTGGGGTAGTATGAAAACAAACAATACAAGTGAAAGTGGTGTAGAATGAAACTGAAAAGATAGAAAGGGCAAATGGTTATATGTTGGCATGAGCAATGTTAATGAGAAATAAGAAAATAGAGCTAGATATTGAAATGCAGTATTTGTAAAATGCAGTAGCATGCCCAGAGGACAGAAAAAGAGAGATCAGTATAATTCTCTGATACTTAGGTTCTAAGAGGCTAATGGATTCTGTGACCTATAAAAATGAATAATTATTTGATGATGCTGAAAAAACTTAGAGCGGTGATGAAGAAGTATAAAATGGCAGACACTACATATTCCCAAAGAAAATATGAGATATTGAGACTTGACAAATTTGTCAATAGCAACTTTTTAGTAGTATTCAGAAGTATATTGGCAATTAGGGTTAATTTCAGCATCTGCAGTATCATTTTTAGATAATCCTTGGTGAAATTACAAACTAGACATTATTATTTTTACCTAATTCGGACAGTTATTTAACTATGATTGTATACAGTAAAAATAAATTGAACTAAATGGAGTTTGCATTCTTCCTTAACTTTAAAAGTGACCAAACCCAGTTCCTTTCTATGCCTAATGTTATCACCCCCAAATAGATCATTCCAGACAAAGACGCCTAAAATGTCATCTAACCAAGAATAGATCCTGCCACCCAGAGTCACTTGTTGAGTTTGGAATCCATTGAATAGCCTGCTAACTAGGCAGACAGATAGGCAGGCAGGCAGGCAGATGACTTGTATTGTGTTAAGACATTGAAAAACCTAATCTTCCATCCTCCGTTAAGCTCATTACCTCAGAGTACCTCTTCTGGACTTTCCCATCTGTGCTGGTCTCTCAAAAGTGCTACTTTGCCTAACAATAGAAATAACCTCAGTTACAATAACAAGAACCTTCCCAACTTCCCCAAAGTCACCAATAAATCAGGTGTCTAGGATTTCTCATCTTGTAGACCAAAGATCTATAAACCTTTTTGCTTTCCCATTGTTCAGGTATCCTCCTTTTTGTAGAGCAGGCAACCATCAAACATTGCAATGAACTTGGTTTTCCTCAGTGGTGCTCTATACTTTTGAATTTTCCACCACAGATAGTAAGTTTTGCATGAGTGAGGATTTTGAATTTAGTGCAAGCAAATGAATTTATTCATTTGTGCATCTGTTGGAGTATTTAAATGATACAAAGCAGTGTTACTCAGAATGTTCTTGAACTATATTTTTAAAAGGTATACTGTATATTTCAATGTTGTCATAAAAAAAACTAGACTTTCCAATCTTGTCTCTCCTTTCCCCCCAATATTGAACTACAACTATCATAGTAACTGTAGTAGTTTGTTGTTAACAGAGTGCCATGAAGATGGCAGATAAATTTAAAATAATGCATAGCAGATTTACAGTTATTCCAGTCTCTAAATTCTGTGTAGGTGGAAACATTGCCAAACAAAGCCTTAGGCTGTAACTATGCCATTTTTAGTTTTTAAGAAATTCTTGTCTCTCTGTGGAATTAAGAAGCAGTCTCAGAAAAACTGTAACTATAAATGTGCTCACTTGCTTGGCAACCCATTTATTTATTTTTCATTAAAAGAAGCTAGGCAAAAAAAGAACAGCTAGTTGGCCAAAGAGTCTGATAGGCAGCAAGGGAAGTGTCACTTTACACTCATGTAAGTGTCTGTTGCTGGAACTTTTTTAAATATAAGAGTTCCTGAAATATGAATTTTTAAAAAGCTTTGCAAGATTTTAACAGCAAGATTTTAATAGCAAAATCTTCAAAGGCTTGGAGTTTCAGAGAGCTATGTAAGACATAGGCCAAAGTCAAGCTATAGCATTTATTCTCAAATTGAGTGTCAATTTAAATAGACAATATAGTAGCTGAATTATGAATTTAGCAATCATATAGAAGTTATCAGTTTTTTTTATTCATAAGAGTATGGTGGTTCACATGGTTCTGATAATTGGCAGGCTTGCATTCAAAATCTGTTTGCTGCCGCATCATGGAGTATGTTCCTGTCACACACTCCCATTCCTATCAACCCCACAATTTAAAAGTAGGCAACAGTGAGTAGATAGATGGGTACCATTTTGGTGGGCAACTTAACAGGGATATGAAAGAAGCCTCCAACCAGTTGCCCCCTGGGCAAGGTGATGTCATCAGCTATTCCTTTCAACTTGAACTTCAAGACAAAAACGAGTGATGCATGATGCAAGTTCATAACCTAAAACTCCGTTCCATTAGGCTTTTGTGTAAAGGTTTAGTAAACATTAAGCAGTAGGAACTTTCAAAATCAAACAGTTTAATGAATGGTGTGATATATTCTGGGTTGATTAATTATCAATATTAGTCAACTATTTTTAAAAGTGCAATTTTACAAATAATTTAAAGATGCTACAAAGATGCCATTGTATTCACTGTAACTATCACAAACAACTTGATTAACAGGAAATGTATAAACAAAGATATATTCTAGAAAGTTGCTAAATATTTTAAGTAGGATCCTCAAAATATCTTATTTAAATGATAACCATTATTTTTATCTAATGACAAATATTAAAGCATCCTGTCATTAGCACATGTTCTTCTACTTTAATGGTTACATATGAGAATAAATTTTGTTTTATTTGGAGGACAATCATATTAAAGCTGAATGGAATGTTCAATATGTTTATGGTCAATATTAGCACAGAAAAAGAGATAATTGATATAGGTATTGTAAAAACTACTAATATACTTTGGATTTTATATATTTATCTATAGTATTCTTAGTCAACTTTTATATATTTATCTATAGTATTCTTAGTCAATTTTTTCTATTTAGCCTTTAGTCAAACAGAGGAATAACTTTTCAGCTGGGATTGTTTAAATACTTGGAGTTACCAGATACCGAGCACAAACCCTGACAACCACTAAATGGCAAATTACAACTCCTCCAAATGTAAAATTTTTACATTAACCCATAGTACATTAATAAATATGAATGGTGTTTTTGGTCTTGGCTTAATAAATTGCACAAAGCTTATCATTGTGACTTAGCAGTTATCCAACTATGATTTATTTAATAAATCATAACTAGATTAGTATGATGTGTAAAACCTGGACAGGTTAAAAATAATTTCCTGTGTTTAATAATTGAACTGCAACAAATCTATATATTGGTATTTATCTGACAGGAAGTCAATGTATAGTTATCTATGAAACTGGCAAAACTACTGGCAAAAATTTACCATCTGTCCTGACTGTGAAATCAACTTTAGAAAGGGAACATAGCTCAATGAATAAACAGACATACACCTGATGAAGTAAGCTACAGTTCATGAAAGCTTCTGCCTTTTAACCAGATTTGATAGTCTGAAAAGTTGCTAGCAAACCTGTCATTTTCAGCTATTACATATTAGCAGAGTTATCTCCTACAATATTTACAATGAGAAGCATCTTTTTAATTAGAGTTAAATTTGTGAAGCTTAACTTGGGCTATTAAAATTCAGACACCTGTTAGAGGGCGTTAAAGATATATAGATCTTTGTAACCCAGTGCTGGTAGCTTTACCTATGTTATAAGAACATTGAAGTATCAAAGGAAAAAATATTATTTTAGTTGTCATCAAAATTTGAGCAAATGATTTAACTGTAACAAGTTATACAAGGCTGAAATATGCAGAGCAACACAAATGCTTGGTAATCTGTTAAAACTCTGAACAAACAGAAAGAAAAAGAATTTAAGCAGATAAATAAATAAATATTGAGCCATCAAATACTGTTAAATACTGCTTCCTGAGAATTTTACCTTGGTGGCTCCAGTTTTCTAAGCTTGTTGTAGGATGTTTTAATCCATCACCTGAAATTTGTTTTGTATAGGAAGGCCTTTGCTTCATATAGGAACCTCCAGCTGAGGATAATAAAACCTTTTCTTCCCACCTGAATTCCACTTTCTACCTCTCTCTGTATCTTTTTATTCTTCTTCTTTCGGCTGTTCCCGTTAGGGGTCGTCACAGTGAATCATCTTTTTCCACCTAACTCTATCCTCGGCATCTTCTACTCTCGCCCTAATTAACTTCATTTCCTCCTTTAGCACATCCATATATCTCCTCTTACCCTTCACTGTATATATGGCTGTATTTTGAGAATAATGGTTCAAAAGGACTTTCAAAAGTAAGTTTTCTCTTCACTTTCCCGCTGCTATATACTGTATATGTTTAACTGAGAACTGTGGACACAACTGCCAAACTTTACATTTTGTTTTTAACTAAATCTCATTAGATACTACTGTGGATCTGTTACTGGCAGAAAGTGCTGGCTATTCCATCAGTTATGCAAGGGGGAAATCAGTTTGAAAGCCAGCAAGGATATTAGAAGGTAAATAAAATACTCTAATCAAATAGTAAAAAAAAAAACCATGAAATATATTACGGTATTTTATTAAGAGTAAGGTGTATTGTCCTTGTTTCTCCGTCTTTCTAAACACTATGTCCAATCTTCTTTGTTTTATGTTCTTCCACTATTTTCCAAATCCAGAAATAATGTGACAAACTATTTAAAAGCTTGAATGTTAAAATATGTATGAACATGCTTAATATTGATTTCTTAAGATGCTCGTAGAATTGAAGATCCTGAATAAGTCCAACCCAACCAGTAATTAATTATGTATCTATAATCTTAATCATGTACTTCACAGGACTATGGCTGCTTCCCCAATTTTGTGATTGGGAGCATAGTGAGTTTGTGCCATAATAAAACTGTCAATCATTTTATTATTTTCATTAGTTAAAATGAGCAGGATCATGTTGCAATTTAGGAGGAGAGAAAAAAATATGAATATCATTACTGAGCTGATTGTCCAATTTTTATCACAAGGCTGCAGCAGTAACTGTTTTATTATTGCAGCATTATCTAAAACTAAAAACCAAATGTAAAATAAAATTGCAAAAATTCAGGAAAGCAAAATAGCAACTCTATTGAAAGCAACTCTCAAATTCTGTAGGTTAGAACCAGTTCTAAGATATAGTTGAGTTTTATAGATGTGTTTCAGAAATGAATCACATTTTAACTGAATGGGATTTATACACAGAGATGTATACACTACAATGCTAAAGTCAGGTGTGCCAACTACCAGATTTCAAGACGTGCTAAAAACTACAAGGATACAGATAAATCATTTCTCTTTCCTCCTAAAACATAAATAAACAGCAGATCTGACAATACTAAGCAAAATTACGCTGAATACATGGGTGTTAATAACAAAATAAAGAAATGTCATCTTTAAATTAGCAACGCATCACATTAATTTTAGGTTAGACGTGCATACAATCTAAATAGAGCTCATGTTAGGCAGTGTAGCCTTGTGATCAGAATAATCAAAATGTTTAAACCATTACATTTATATGTTCATATACAATCTTTGTCAGCCATATAGAAGATCAGATGAACAAATGTATGGCTACCCTATGTACCTCTGTTCCTTATGTAATTCCTTTAGAAATTTTCTGCTTTGGAATACTGTTTCTTTATCAATAATTATCGCCAGATCTCTCTGCTATTTCATGCTCTAAAAGTCTCTGACAGATCTTGCAGCTGCAATAAATAACAATCAGAATATGCAGCTAAATATATTCACCTTCTATTCCAATGGTTTAACTAAGAGCATGCTCCTTGCATACTAATACTGTATTATTATCAGAGAGGCATCACTGAAATCATAACTTTTCCATTTGTTATTCTATCCTGACTGAAGGAATTAGCATTCAATGTATTTTTATCATTTGACCTTATCCAAAACTTTCTTCTAATTTGCTCAAATATATTTAGTTCAATCTGCTGATGTATAAAATCTGAAATCATGTGTTTTGATGAGTCTTTTAATTTGTATAATTACTTTTCTATTTTTTGTGGTATTCTGCAAAATTACTCATGACAAAATTAATATTTTATCATTCATGCTTATCTATTTCCTTTTCATTGAATGATTGAATATAGCTGCATATCACCACCTATTATTATACTTTTCAAATGATTTATAATTAATGATTAAAATTCCAAACACAAACGTTTATTTGAAGTATATCATAAAGCACAAATGTAATATATTCAATTTTTAAAATTCAGGAGCATTGATTCTTTAGCACCTCATGTCTTATTGACCACAGATTGGCAATGTGGAGTAGTGCCAATACAAAGTTAAATAAATTTAATTTATTTCTTTTAATAGTTAAAAACCTGCCTTCACAAATCTTTGCTAACATTAAATTCTTGGTTTCATGAATACACATATGTACGCTGAATGCTTCAAGTCCCCTGAATCCCCTCCCCTCCCACAAAAAAATGTTATTTATAAGGCCTAAAAAGGATTTCTATTGTTTCTAACTAATTCTTTCTTACCTAATTTTTATTCTATTTATTCTCACATCAAGCTAATGAAATATATCAGGTAAAGGATACCCTTACTCAACACCTATCTTGCTAAAAAGGCTTTAGAACTTGAATATACAATGTTTTCCTGGTCAGTAGTCTAGGATTAGAGAATAGGATTCGCTCCCAGTTCCATCAATAATTTAAACATCTGGAAAATCTGAAGGTGTTGTGCGATCATCAGTAATTTACATAAATTGTAGAATAATAGAATAACAGTGTTGGAAGGGGACCATGGACTTCTTTTAGTCCTGTTCGAGCAAGAGAAGAAGATACTATTTCAGACAAGTGACTGCCAAATCTCTTTTTAAAAGCCTCCAGTGATGGAGCACCCACCACTTTTGAAGGCAAGCCATTCCACTGGCTTATTGTCCTGTCAGGAAATTTCTCGTTAGCTGCTTCTCTCATTGATTAGTTTCCATCCATTGCTTCTTGTCTTGCCTTCTGGTTCTTAGGAAAACTCCTCTCCTTTGGTTTAGTCCCTCAAATATTGGAACACTGCTATCGTGTCATCCCTAGTCCTTCTTTTGATTAGACTAGACATTCCCAATTCCTGCAACTGTTCATACATGATTAGTTCCAATATACATTTTCTCAATATACACTTTCTCCTTTGCTGGGATTTAGGCAGCCTCTTGTGTGCACGATAACTGAGAATGGCACTGAGCTACAAACAGCAGTGTTAGTGAATGAATGAAGGAATTAATAGAAACTTTCAGAAATAGTTAATGGGAGGTTGAGAACACTTTCTCAAAAACTGTTGAGATACTGGTGCCATCATGAATGTCTTTTGAGGATGAGACTTTTCATCGGAGGATAATGTGTATCTCAAATCATCATCTCTATCCTGCTTCAACTTTCTTTTGGGTAGCTTTCAAACTATGATGACACAAGTATAATTGATGACCTGACTCGGTAGTGCTATTCAACCTGGTCTCACCAGTTCTACCAAACTGGTAGTGGCGATGATATTTCCTCCCACCCACCTCTGCCCTTTCCTCTCCTGTATCTGCTTCTTTTTTTCTTTTTTGCTCACCTGAATAGCGCAGAACAGCTGTTTTGCGCACCTCCGTAGCCTTCCTAATCACCCAGGTTGCCTCTGGTAAAGAAAAACTTGCATTTTAGAAGCTGCACAGCAGCACGGATGGCACATGCATACCAAACCAGTAGTAAAACCAATTTCATTCTACCATTGACCTGACTTAGTACCATTTTATATTAAACTTTAGTCATGATCCATGTTTTGTACTATTTGATTCATGCTACATAGTGAAAAAGAACATAAGAATAAAATAAATTGGGGTTTGCTTTGTGAAATAATATCACTTAATAACGTTGTGTACTAATTTGTTATGGTAAAGCAAAACCTTGTTATATATCTAATTTCAGATCTGCAATTTTTCATGGGCAACATCACAAACCTCAAATAGAAAAAAACATAAAATACAATTACTTCAACTTCTAGTTGTGAATTAATTATCACAAAAAATAAACATCCTAATCTAAATGTGCCAGTCATGTAATTGGCTGCTGAAACATTTGTTTCTTTTTTATTAGTTCCTACAATGGGAAATAGCACCTTAATTGCTATTTCCCATAGTAGGAACTATTGCTTGCTTATATTCGCCCCCAAGGGATGCTTTCTTATTGCAATCTTTGTAACAAAGGTTTTGCAGACAGAAAGCTTCGTTAAATGTTTGTAGACAGAAGAGGGAAATTATTTTTTTGCATCTTGAAAAATAGAAATAAATTACTAAAATATCATTTTTCTCATTGCATGATAAGTTATATAAATAAATAATTACTTATCTTTCTGGGAAGATTGTCTAAAAATAAAATCAGAATTTATTTATTTTTTTTAGTAGCTCCAAAATGAATTTTGAACTATGTGTAGCAGAACTTCAAATGTTGTACTTTAGACTGTAAAGTCTAGCACCAAACTTAGAACCAAGCATACAGTACATACAGCATAATAGCACTGCCAACTTTCACCACTTTCAAATCTGAATGATTTAAAACCAAGAATCATTTTGGAGGATGAGTTGAGAAAAATTAAGTTTAGGGGCCTATCCTACAAACAAGTGAAGTGCAAATACTTGGCAAAATCCTATAAATGCCTCTTCAAGAGAAATTCTGATGAATTCTAAGGAACACCTTGCCTGGTGCGTAATGAGAGGCAGCATCCTATTGTTTAGCTAACATTCTGACACTTTTCACTATTGCCTAGAGATGTATTTTATGTGTTAATATGAAACACTAAAAAAAATCCCACAACTACCGTCTAAACTGAGTTTAGTGCTAATTTCTTTTTCCTTATGAAATGACTCTAGATTATTTATT
>JAEANM010009601.1:0-16270 GCA_017656035.1 Myanophis thanlyinensis
GAAGGAAGGAAGGAAGGAAGGAAGGAAGGGGGATCTGCTTTCTCCCCAGTGCAGGAGGGCATGAGGGGGGCATGCAAGGAAGGAGAGTCAAAGTCCCCTCCCCCACCGCCACTGCTGGAGAGCTGTCAAGACCAGGCTCTCCGCTGAAGATGACACAATGCCCCCCTCCCACTTCCAGCCGCCTAGCAACATCATGGCGCCATGGGCTGTGTTGTCCTCCTGCTCCCCCCCCCCCAAAGATTGTCCCCATCTCTCTCCACAGTGCCAAGGAAGGGCAGGCTCTGTGGGATCTCAGATTCCATGAAGCTAGGGAAGGCCTGCCCGGTTGCCTCCTCCTTGCCTCTTCCCGCCCCTCCTGCCACTGCCGACCCAGCTGTGGCTCTCCTGCAGCTCAGTGGCATTGTTGCCGTGCCCAACAGACCCCGGCCCCCGCTCTCAAACCCCCAGCAGAGAAAGCCCGGCCAGGCTCAGGCCTCTAAGGGCAAGTTGGCCAGCTGCAGCCCCCTTGCTCTCCGAAAACCTTCCTAATCCATGGGAGGATCACACCACAAGCCAGCCCCTCTGGCACAACCCCTCCCCCAGCCCTCCCTGTTGGTCAAAGAGGCCAGGGCACAGCCACACACGCCTGGCGGGGAGGGGGGGCGGGAAACAGCCCCTCTGAATGTGGACAGCAGCCCCCAGTTGGGGCCAAAAAACCTGGCTCTGGATTTCAGGGGAGGTGGAGGGCAGTGCCCATCACCCCCAGCCATGGCACTGCCAGGGTTGCCATCTGGGCACAAATAATTCCCCCCCTGCAACCCAACCAGGGTATTTAAATACAGGGGCTGATAATGGGGAGCAGCTATTCAGCTCCTGACCCATGCCAGTCCAACCCACCATCCCTCCCTGGCACTTGCACATGCCAGGGGGCAGCAGGGCAGACAGAGGTTTGGGAGAGGGGTCTGCACAGAATCCCTCTATCTGCAGCTTCCAAAGGCTGGGAAGAGTCTCCAGGGAAGGAGGGGGGTGTTGCCCCATAATTAGAAAGCAGGACCACAGCTGGTCACCTTGCCCCCTTCAGGACTCACCAGGGACCTTCGCCAGCCCACCTCCATTCACACAACACGCTGAACACTAAAACAGGTTTAAAAGGGGAACTTCCTTCAGACTTCCTGAATTTTCGGGCTGGAAGGACAGAGGTCACCACCTTCAGAGGGTGGTTTTTTTCCCTCAAATTTCCAGCCTCACTCACAAATGTCTCCTGGTGGTCCCCCATCCAAGTCCTAAACAAACCCAAGCCAGTTTCTTCCTCAGACAAGCTTAACCAAACGCTGTTGCTAAAGGCAAACTTTGGGAAAGCAGGACAGTGGCCCCTGAGCAAATCAACAGGCCCCAAAGGTAACTGGCTCAAGGGCGCAATTCCCACAACACAGAGGCCGAATCGCGGGGAAGTTCTGGGTTCTGTGAACCCGGCCTGAAAATGGGTACAGCACAGAGGCCCACGAGCAGGAACCCACGGGCCAGCCTGACAAAGCGGCGCCCGCCCCTCAGGTCCACTCCGGCCGCTGAGGCCTTTCCGACCTTAAGGCCGACAGCGGGCGGGATCCCCGAGGCTATCTAGTCCTGCCCGCGCTCCCTGCAGACATCGGAATCCCAGACCCGCCATTTGATGGCCGTCCCCCCTCTCGGCTTCTGGGGCTGCTCGGCCAAGGTCCCGACCGAAGAGGCCCTTGGGCGACCAGGGGCCAAGGAGCCCGGGGACCCGGGGAAGGAGCCGGGCGTCCATCCGCGGCCGACGGAGCAGAGTGTGGCCGGGCGTGGGGTAAAGGGCGGCCGAGCAGCCCATCTGGGCCGAAGCCCCGCCGCTCCCTTCCTCCCTCCGGCGGCGCAGCATCCTCCTCCGTCTCCGCGGCAGAGCCCGGGCGGGGGGCGGGGGTCCACCGCGGCGCAGAGCCCGGCCGACCCGGAGGCGGCAACGGCGGCGCCCGACCCCGGCTCCGCAATGGCGGCGCAGACACGCCCTGAGCAGCCGCGCACAAAGGCGGCCGTAGCCGCAGCCCCCGGCTCCCCGCCGGCCACGGCCAGCCCCGAGCCGCCGCCGCCCTGCCGCTACGGGCCCCCGGGGCAAGGCCGACCCCGCCCGGCGCTCACCTCGGCCCGTGGCGCTCCCTCCGGTGCCGGCGCGCCCGGCTCTTCCGCCGCTGCCGCCTCCTCCGCCCGCCGGCTCAGCCTCGCATCCTGGCAATGCGGCGGGGCTGCGCAATCCCGCGCCGCCGCCGCCCCCGCCGCCGCCGTGACGTCGCGGCCCGGCCTCCAGTCGCCGCTGCCGCCGAACGGCGGTCCCAGCCCGGGGCTTAGCCGGGCCCGGGCAACGCAAAGCAGCTGCGGCTGAGGATGCGGCAACTGATGGTCGCCGGCTCGGCAGGGAGAGGCGGCGGGGAAGACTGAGCCCGAACCCCACCCCCACCCCCGCAAGTCTCGCGGAGCCCCCCGACCCGGACCCGCGGATCTCCGCTCCGCCGGACAACGGGCTGGCCCTCCTTTTGGGGGGCAGGAATGGGATCTAGGGTGAGCCTCGGAGGATGCCAGAATGGAGGTTGGAAGGAGCTCCCCGCAGGGGCCAGAAGAGGCGGCTGCTGGAGGGACCCCAGGAGCTTGAAGCGGGCAGGCACGGAAAAAGTGGATTACTTGAGGGTTGCCCAAGTCTGAAAGCGGGCCTCCCATTGCTATGAAAGCAAACCTGGGGGGTAGATATTAAATGGGGAAAGATCAGGCAGCATCTCAGTGAACTGACAGCTGAACAGATGGGGAAGAAGGAGGGAGGTCGGTCAGCTCAGACCAGGCCAGGCCAGGAGGAGACCAGCTCCCAAGGCCAGTTTTCCATGGGGTGGTGGAAGGAGGGCCTTGAACAAGAGCCTTCACAGGGCACAAAATTAAGACAGGCTGTAGAAAACAATTAAAACTATATAATCAAACGCAAGGGGATGGGCCAAGTGGGGGCAGGGACAGCACAGCACAGCTCCACTGGGAGCCCCAGGCCAGGAGCAGAGCCAGGTTGGAAGGCTCTTCCAGAAGGCTGGGAGGGTGGGGGCGGCTGTCCCCTCCAGTGAGAAGGTATTCCAGAGGGCGGAGGCCACAGCAGAAAAGGCTCCTTCCCTGCCAGTCACAACTGGAGGCAGCGGATGCAAATCCAGGAACTGATTCTCTCCCACTGACCAGTCAACCCTGAGGCCGCTGCACCTGCCAAGTGGCAACACTGAGCAACTCCTATTAAGACCGGAGATGAACGATGGAGGCATCCCACAGCACACCAGGAAGGAGAGAAGGGAACCAGGAACTGTCCCAATACACTCCAGGATCGAGCCTGCCTGCCAACCCTGACTCCCCAACTCTGCCCTTGGCTCACAATCGGTCAGCAATGCCCTGCTCCACCTGATGGTTGGCAAGCTGGCCAATCTCTATGCACAAAAATATGTGGGCTGAAACCGGCCATCGCAACTGGCCACAGCCAAAAACTAGAGGAGGGATATTTCATTCTACAGAACAGTGTCTCGTCTCACCGACCCCAAATCGGCTATCCATAAGAAAAGGAATTAAGGGGCCAACTTCCTTGCAAAACAGAGATATTCAGTGAGGTAAAATGTCCAATTAAACCCAACCACGCAAAGACTCTGGTTGGGTTACGGCTACCTATGTTCCATGCAAGGTTGTGTGCTTTTCACTGCTTTGTACTCACAGCCACTCAGCCACAGGGGCTTCCCCTTCCACCATGCCCTCTCCCCCAAAACATCTGTGCAACTGTGGAGCAGGGCTGGTCTGGCAAAAGTGGACCTGCATGACCAGAAGGGAGCCACGTTCTGCTTCACAGGCAGCAGGGCACCCGGGCAAGGCCAGAAGTGCCAAGGGAGCCACCAGGGCTGGGAGCGATTTTCCTCTGGTCCGATGCCAGCAGGACGGGGAGCTGCTTGTTGCAGAAGGAGAACAAAGGGAATTCCCATCCTGTACAGTCTGTACCCTTCAGGGAAGGGACCTGGCCTCTCGCTGCCTCCTGAGCTGGCACAGAGGGCAAGGGAGCCCAGGACAGGATGGCTCTGTCGGGCATTTGCTGCCAGAAACCCAGGGAGGGAAGGAAGGAAAGCTACCATTCCTCCCTGGCTGGGGAACAGGAAGGCATCCTTCAAGGGTAGGCAAGGCATCATTTATCGCCTGGCAACAGGGCCTGATTGGCTGGCTTGACTCAGTGCCAGGCTACTGGCCACCAAGACAGGCACCGATTGGCTGGCGGATCCTGGTGAGCAGCAGCCTTGAAATAAACAGGCCCGCCTCTCCCCATCCCAGCGCTGATCCAATACCACAAGGCAGTCATCCAGCATCTTGGCTGGATTTTGGGGGGGGGGGTGCAGGAAGGGAAGGGCAGAGCCCTTCTCTAAGCCAATTGCTCAACTTGCTGCTCAGAGGACGGAAGTGACGCCTGCTAGGAAAAAAAATGAAAACAACGTTTTCACCCCCAGGAAGGGGGAGGCCCTAAAGGCCACGGAAGGCCAGGACTAGGCCACAGGGCCCCCCTCAAAGCCTCCGGCCCCTGCGCCAGAGAATCCCCATCTGCTTGCACTGACTCCTTCTTGGGGGCTCATCTAAGGGTGTGAAGGCCTCTCTTTTCTCTGGCACAGGGGTGGTTCCCTTCCCCCCCCCCCCGCAAGCAATTCTCACCCTCCCCCTGCCCGTGCAAAGGGAGGGCCTCCTCAGTCTGCCACTCTCCTGTGTTCTCCTCCTCTTCCCCCCCCCCAGTAAATCCTCAGCAGAAGGAAAATGCTGGGGGGGAAACGCAAATAAACAGAGCCCCCCATTTGGGAAACAGCTGGGGAGATTTACAACAAATCCCTTGGTCCTCCTCTTGGCCTTCCCGGAAGCCCTCTGTGGCCCCACAACCAAGCAGCAGGATCCGCCCCCCCTCCTGACCAGAGCAAACCACAAGGACCTCTGGGCAGGAACTGAGGGAGAAGGGAGACCCTCCCATCCTGCAACTGGATTCCCAGCCCACATGGACATCCACTGTGGAAGGAGCCCCCAATATGCCCTGCACCCGTAGGCGCCAGTGGCCAGAGGGGAGATGGAGGGGGAGTCGCAGCATCCACCCAGCCAGAGCGATGCCATTACTCCCAGGTGCAAGAGGCGGCACCAGGTCCCTGCCAAGTACTCAGGGAGCCCAACTTGGCATCCCCGGGGCACAAAGCCCCGCCAGCCTCACTAGGAGAGCCCAGCCATTCCCATCATATCCTGGCTTTGTCAGTAGGGCTGGGAGTGTGTGTGTGTGTCTGTGTGTTTGTGTGTGTGTGTGGCGTAGCACTACAATGTGTCATTTGCCTTCTGACCAAAGTCAATCCTGACTGCCGAGGCCGAAGATGGACGTCACACCTTCTGGGAGGAGAAGGGAAGTCACCCAAGCAAGCAGCGGAAGAGTTAGTCATCTCTCCCTGGCCACTCCAGCCTCTGCCCGCAGGCTCTCAGCTGAGCAAGCCTACTTTTCTCTGCTTCCCCCAGAGCATTGGGGTGACCATAGGCAGAGGTGGGGCTTGGCAGGTGTGCCCTCTCTCCCTGAGGTCTAATGGACTTCATCTGTGGTCAGCCGGTGAAAGCCAAAGCTGATGGAGAGCAGAAATCATGTCCTCAAGACTTCTTGAAGAGTAGCTGGGTGCCAGGAGAGGAATGGGAAGCTGGCAAAAGGGACGAGATGAAGGGCGCCGGCAATACATCCCCATCAGAAGCACCAAGACCCAGCAGCCACTCCAATCTCTGGCCCCCAAAGCAGCTTTCTCCCTCATGAGTGATCCACCAAAGATGCCTCCCACCATACTCCGCCCCCCCTTGCCTCATCATAATCTGGCCACATTCTCCTGGGAAGCAGCGGCTCTTCGAGAGGGACAAACCCACCATTCACTGTCCAGGCTTCCCGTGAGGATTCCCACATGTGATCAGACTCCTGATTCTGTGCAAACCTTGCTGAAGTGAACTTGGATGAACTTGCAACCTTGATGGAAGCCACAGAGGTCTGAAGAGAGGGGCTGCTTTGCAGAGGTGGGATTACTGCCTTATTACCAGGAATTAAAAGGTACCTCTGGCCGATTGGCCAGGAAGGGACTGGATGCAGCAGCAAAGCAAAGGGCTTTTGACCTCCATGTTCAGCAAAGGAGAGACCTTCGACACTGTCAATAGTGAGTCTGGAGAAGTATTCTGTATCTGAATGTATTCTGTGCTTTGTGTGATTGTACCGATAGAGGCTCATTCAATTTCGCTGCACAAATGTGGTGTATTGACAATAAAAGATTGAATTGAATTGAATTGAATTGAATTGAATGGAAGGGAAGGGAAGGGAAGGGAAGGGAAGACCCCCTTCTTGGGCAAGAGAAAGCCAGCTCCTATTTGCCTCTCTCCTAGAAAGCAAATTAGTTTAGCGAAATTTGACGAGAAGACGCTTGCCCGGGAATGAGCACAGCAGAGGAGGCCAAGGGACAGTCAAGATCTTCAGTCTCCAGGCCTGGATGGAATCCACCCTCGGCAGCTGAAAGAGCTGGCTGAAGAGCTGGTAGGACCTCTGCCAACATCTCTGGGAAGCAGTCCAGAACTGGGGAGGTGCAAGAAAGGTCCTTAATTGAAAAAAGGAGAAAGGATCCTAATCCTAACCTCCTTGATCCTAACACTGAACCCTGGAAAGACATCAGGTAAATAAGCAGGATGGGTGTAAGGAAGACAATGCTGGGATAGCAAAGAGGCCTTGTGAAAACGAAGCCCCCCTTCCTTCACCAGGTGGGTGAGGTTCATACTGTGGACAGAGCTACCCTCTAGACACAGGAAAGCTTTTGGGGAGATTCCTCACTGACAAGCTGCCTGGTTTGGGGGGCACTACAGTCGGCTGGGCCCACAGCTGGCAACACTCAGAGAACTGGCATTAGTCGTTCTGCCTCAAATCAGAGAGCAGAGCCAGCAGAGCCCCGCAGGATCAATCCTGCAGTCCATAATACTCAACATCTTTAGTAGTAACTTGGATGTCAGAATTGACAGGCAGCTTATGAAATTGATGGATGACACCAAAGTGAGAGGACTGTGCAACACCCAGGATAGCCAGACAAGACTGCCATCTGATCCGGATGGGGCAAAGGGCTGAGCTGAGAGGAATAAGGTGGCCTTTAACAGAGAAGAATGCAAAGCATTTGTTGAGGGAGGAGAAAAATGGGCACATAGGCACACAGTCAGTCATGTGGCTTGCAAGAATTACATCAGAGGAGGACCTGGATGTGGCAACAACAAGCTGAACATGTGACAAGAAGAATCTAGTTCTCCCAACACAACACACCGTCCACTGGTGCATAGATACAAGGGGGGAGGGGTTTCATGGCTTGGCAGCACCACATTGGGGAAAATGTCTTGGCTGCGGTCATTGACCACAAGTTCAACATGAGCCAGCAAGTCTGAGATAGTGGCTAGAAGAGCTGATGCATTTCTGGGCTAGAACAGCGCATGAAAGACACGTGCCATCATTATTTCTCTCTATTTGCACTGGGAGAGCACTTCTGGAGTGCTCTGAATGATTCCAGGGCCCATATTCCTAGAAAGATGTTGAGATGCCGGAGAAGGGCTCATAAAAGGGAGACCCATGGAGGACAGGGTCCTGTGGGTTGAAGGAACTGGGGCTGTTGGAGAAAAGACCCTGAGGAGACAAGACTGCAGCATTCAGGTACCTAAAGGGTGGCCTAGGGAAGGTAATCAGGCACTACTTTCCATTGTGATGGAAAACAGGACCAGAAATAACAGGCATAAGTTGCAGCTACCTAGATTTCATCTGGATGGAAAGGAAAAATATGCCAGTAAAATCTATGCAGTTCTGGAACCATCTAACTCTGAGGCTGTGGATTCTTCCCCTGCCAAAGACTGCAGTAGTTGATTACCATGATCTACTCTGTCCATTACTCTATGATTCTGTGATAAGCCCAAGCAACAGCGAGAGAGAGAGGTGTGCAAAGGATCCAGCATCCATAAGGCTACTAAAGACGAACTAAAGGTAAGGCAGAGTTCATCCTTGAACACCACTGAGAATCGTGGCTGTGCAAAGGTCTGCCAGGCTCGTGCAATAAAGGTGCAGAATGAACGACCTGACAGTGGATGACCCAGAAGATGAAAAGAACAATCAGTAAAGGAACCTCCTAGAATCCTCCCAGGTGAGCAAGGTCATCTTGGTCACCCCAGAAACAGAGACCAACGCTCAGGTGTCCTCTCTCGCTGTCATCACCACAGGCCTGCCTGCCAGCTTAACTCAGCCCAGCCTCTCCTTGCTGAGTGAGCAAGGAAGCAGCGGGAGAGCACGGCTGGCCCCACAGAAAGGAGAGAATGGGGCTGCCCAGTCCAACCATCCAAGACCCAAACCGGAATTTTGATTTGATTCAAGAATTGCACAAGGTGGAAAGAAAATGACACTTAGTTGACTGATTGATTGACTGATGATTCTTTCTTTGCTTCCTTATGTACTTTCCAGTATCTGCAACGTGTCCCCATCCTAACGGAGCCTGAACAAGTGAGAGCAGAATGAAGGGTCTAATAGCAAACCCAGCAGAATAAAACCCAAAGACCCGAATGAGGTTCCTCCTAACAAAAAACTGGCCGGAAGCACTTCAACCAGGCAGGTGGGACCATCTATCCTGCTAGAGAAGGGTGGCCATCCCCCCCCCTCCCCGTGGCCTGCTCAACACCCCATGTCCTTCACCCGGAGGGGGCTTCTCTTGGGCCTGGCAATGCCGGGATCAGGGTGAGAAGCTGGTGGAACTGGAACGCTGGCCCAGTTTTATCCTGGGATGTCCTTGAGGCTACGCTGTTCACCCAGTGGGGCCTCAAGAGGCGTGCAGGCCCCACTGGCTCTCTCAACATGGACCGCCACTCCTGCCTGACCAGTGGCTGCCAGCTGTTCTACTCTAATTCCACCTGGCCAATTCCTTTTGCTCCGTTGCCGTCCCAGCCACGGCCAACCAGGAGCTCTTGCCTGGCTAAAAAGGAAGTGAAGAGGGAGGTACAAAGGGCCAATGCGGTGGAGATGCAGAGCGACCCCTGAGCACCTCCTAGGGCCTGGCTTTCACCCCAATGAACAGACCAGGTTCCCAGTCATGCATGCCCACTGCACTGTGGGTCATGTAGGTGCCAAGAGGCTGAAGGGCCTCTTTAGAACTGGCTCTCTGTTCTGATCCGAATTCTCTAGCACTTGAACAGAGGCTCCGGGGGTGGGTGGGTTGTGCCCAATCTGCCGTCCCCAACAGCATCTTTGCCAGCTGCCAACTGGCATTAGTAGCATCAGCCTCAAATGCAGGAAGAAATGTTTACTCTCTTTCTCACCCAGAGGTATCCACAAACACTGCGCCCACCTTGGCAGACTGCCCTCCACACCTCAGTCACAGGAGACAAATTCCCTCCTAGGCCCAGGCTCCCCGAGAGGGAAAGGAGGGCCTCTCTTTTCTCCAAAGCCCCCCCATACCCCCACCCCCGGAATCCTGGGCATGAAAGTGCACTACAACACTACTGGTTTATAAATCTAAGAAATTAGGGAAATACAACGTCATCGGCAGGCCGAGCGGGACATCCTGACCTGAGCCACTTCCTCCCGCTAAAGCTCCCAAGGCCCTTGCATCAGGTAGACTGCGTCGGAGTGCGGAGGTTCCATCAGCTATCCTGCCTCCTCGTCCACACCCAGGGAAGATGGGGGAGATTAGGCAGCCTCCCGGCTGGTTCTCGCCCACGGCCCAAGGCAGACAGACGCACTAGCAACGCCCACCGTTTCTCCGCGCGGGTCCCGCGGGCAGCGCCAAGGCCCGGCGACCGCCCCTCTCCCCGCCTCCCTCCTTGCTTCATCCCCTCCCGGGGAGGGTCTGAACGGCCCGCTCCCAGGGCGCGCAAGGCGGCCACCCTCCTCCGGCGGTTCGGCAAGCCAGCGCGGCGCAAGGCAGAGTTGCTGCCGGCTCCGAGCGAGGCTGCAGGAGGGCGGTGGGCTGGCGAGCCTCGCCCCCCCCCCGTCACTCACCGCGCGGGCATCCTCCGGCGGGACGATCGCGGCGGCCCCGGCTGGCTCGGGCGGAGGCGGGCGGGCGCTAAGAAGGGCCGGACTGGGCGCGCCCCACCCCGGCATGCGAGCGATGCATCGTCGGCGCAGAGGCCAGCGGCAGCCCAGCCCCGCAGCCGCCGCAGAGCCCCCTGGGCGCCGCCGGGACGGAGCGCCCCCGACCGCTCAGAAGCCTCCTCGGCTCCGAGCCTGGGAAGGCGGCCCCGGCCCTCGCTCGCTGCGCCGATGCTGCTCCCCCTCCCCCCGAAAGAGCCGGGTCTCTTCGCCCCTCCCTTCGGACAGCCCTCCTCGCCCTGTGCCCCCCCCCGTCTACTATTGAAAGACCCCCATCCTGGTGCCTCCAGGAGTTGTCACGGAGTTACTTTTTTTATTTATTTTTCAACAGTACATTTCTATTGCCTACTCACAGATGGTCTCAAGGCACTTACAAAGATATAAAAACACCATATAAAAGAAATAATAATAAAAAGAAAAATAAGAAAATAATCCTCCACCCCACCCCACCCCACCCCACTGTGACAACACACATTCATACTGCCCATTTAATGGGCCCCATCCTGCTCTGACAGAGCCATGCCTTCAGGGCCTTTCAAAAGAGTTACAGTGCTGGAAGGGGTCCCAGAGATCATGCAGTCCCACCTCCTGCTTGCTATAAGATCTGCTGAAGTATTTTGGGCCAAAGCCACCCAATACCAATACCAATACTTCTGGGGGCAAGTGGTTAATCCAACGCTGGTTGCCAGCATCAGGAAGCATCTCCCATTAAGGCCTCCTGGTTCTGCTGCTCCTTCCAGGGCAGAAAGAGTAAATCTACTCCCTTGTGTAGGGAAAACCTTCCTTCAGATGTCTTGCTCAGCATTCTGCTGGTTGACATAGCCAATTCCTCTGGTTGCTTGGTCAAGATGCTCTACCTCCTCTCCAAACTCACCCTCCCTTTGCCCCTTTGCCTTGTCTTTGCTCCACACTGGCCAGACATGGAGTGGGTCTAACTGGGGAAGAGCTTCCCTTGAGATGGTGTTTGGGGGGGGGGGCTATCAATGCACAGCAGTCTCCTCTTTAACAGAGGCACCATATTGCCGGCTCTTATTTAATGTGGGATCCCAAGGACCCCCAGATCCCTTCGGTGCCCATTGTCCCCCCCCCCTTTTGATATTTTCCTCCAAGCTGCAGTGAAGCTGTTTATTACTAGTCTTTGGGTATGGAAACTCTGCACCTTACAAATCCAATTAACCCCTGCATCCCCTGGTGCTTAAGATCATCATTTCTCCATTTTCCTATTTCTACCCTTTAAAGGGCAGAAGGCTTTCCAGAATGCAAGGGGGGGGGTTCTAAACCTGCCACCCCCTTTTCGTGTTGCTTGCAGACTTGCTGTGCTTCTCTTCTATCCCCTCCTCTATTTATGAATGTGTTGGAGCGCTGAGCCCTGGACAGAAGCCCAAAGCACTGGCTTTCTCACCATGTGGCCTCAGACCCATCGGGGCAGGACCAGCATTGGCCACGATTCCATCTGCAGGGCCTGATCAGGCTGGTGCGCGTCACCCTCTCAACCTCTTCTCCAACTTGCCCAGCAACTGCCAATCCCTTTGGGGTTGATGTTCCTTGCAGGCCTCCATCTCCCCGGCCTCCTCTGCACGTTCAGCCAGCAGCCTCTCCTGATCTGCTGCTTTTGCTACTGGGCGCTCCTGAGAAGATGCTCCCAGACTGCAGGAGGCAGGCAAAGTTTTTCCTCCAACAGGTGGGAATGAAGCTGTAAGGCCTCTCCAGGCCAGGAGGGAGACCTCCCCCTCATCGGCAGCCCCCTCCATAAGGAAGGCAGCACCTTCAGCCTGTCCCAGCCTCCCCCTTCCCCTCCTCCCCCTCCTCCATCCCCCCCTCCCAGGGTCAGAGACTTCCAAGAGGATTCTTAAGCTTTGGGTTTGTGACTCACAGCAACTCACAGCTCTGCAACTAGACCAAAAGCATCAGGTGATATTTAAAGCCTTAAAAAAAAAACACAGCCGCATGCCTGGCGCATTCCTCACCCAGCAGTCGGGCTGCCAAAAGATTTACTCTCCAAATCTAATAATAGTGCCTATCTACCAACGAGAGGAAAAGCATTAGCACTATTTTAAGGCATTTGGGCCCTCAGAACAAACAGCCGTAAACTTTGTCAGCCGATTCAAAAGCCACCAGATTTTTTTAAAGGAGCACTAAACAAATCCTGGCAGGGCATTTTAAACGACCAGGGGCATTCTGGACAGGCCAGCCAGGGTTCTCTGGGGCAGTGGGCTCTGCAGAAACAGGGTGGCGGAAACACTTCCTTTGGGCAAAGGAACAGGGAGTGGCTCTGCTGGAATGAGTGGCAGATGGGAGAGGTGTGCAAATGCTCTCCCAAACACACATGCAATTCAGGTGGCGCTGGACACTCAACTCCAAAAGCACCCAGAGGCAGGAGAAGAAGCAACGGATGGAAACTAATCAAGGGCAGAAGCAACCTGGAATTAAGGAGAAGCTTTCCGACAGTGAGGACAATTAACCAATGGAACAGCTTGCCTCCGGAAGTTGTGGGAGTTTCATCACAGGTGGCTTTTCAAGAAGAGATTGGCAATCATTTGTCCAGAATGGTATAGTCTCTTGCTTGAGCAGGGGGTTGGACTAGAAGACCTCCAAAGTCCCTTCCAACTCTAATTCCTGGCTGGTCTTAGTAGAAACCTAGCCAGATGCGGCAAGCCCTGGTTGTCTGAAGTACAGAGTCTGAACCAAATCCTACCTTCCCTTTTGTTCCCTTCGAGAAACAAGCAGAGCTGAGCTCAGGATTGGTATTTGGAGATCTGGCAAATCTAACAAGAAATGCCAAAAAGTGAGGCGGCATCTTCACGTCTGACTTGTTTATTATGGTGTAATTTGGGGATAGCAGTCCCACTCCCTAATAAGGTGTCATCCTTAAATCCTGCCGACCTCTTTGTTGCCTTGGGAGGGGCAAAGCAACATTTTGGCCAGGGTCTCGGCAGAGGCAGGCGGCTGTTCCTTCCTCGAAGGAACGCCATGAAAACGAAGCGCTTGGCTCCCGTGCCTCGGAAAATCCTAGAAAAGCCCACCAGACGGTCTGTGGGCACCCAGAAAGGAACAAGGGGATTACGAGGAGTCTGCCTGGGTTTGTGAAAATAAGCATGTCACACACATCTGTTTTTTTTTGGGGGGGGGGGGGGGAGAAACACGACGTTATGGCTAGATTAATAAAGCAAGGAAATGCTGCTGTAGGAATGGGGCCCATCTCTGAGCCACTCTCGATCCCTAGGGCTGGCACGAGGGTGACGGTTGGGACCCCCAGCCCTGGCACTGCCCGCCTGCTCCTGCCGTGCAAATGAGTGAGGGGAGCAGCAGCTGCAGCTCTTCCCCAAAGCTCCAGCTCTCTGCTCCCTCTGGTGTCTTCAGCCAGGAAAGCTTGACCTGCCTGCCAGGTCAATTTTGCTGCTCCACAAAGAGATGATTTCCCTCCCCTGAATGACTAAAAATAGCTGAATAAAAATAATTAGGGGAGAGTCAAATCCTGCAGTTCCTCAGAAGCAAGTTTTGCCTTTAGAGACTCCAGGATCTACTTCGGAATAGAAACATGCAGAGGGTGGCTGGGTGGTTTTATTTTATTTTCAAATACATTGAGATATCTTGCGAGAATGCTTGCAATTATTTGGAGATGTGACAAATAAATAATAGAGACTTCCCTTATATTATTTATTTTTTTAAAAGCTCAACATTATAAATATATTACCCTCAGCAAGCCTCAATTACTGTGTGCATAAACATATGGGCGTAAAAAAATTACAACACTGGATTTAGATTTGACTGGCATAATATCCCTTCTGTTCCTAATCCTGGCTGACCGTAATTTCCATAACCATCTTATGCAATAATTTTGGATGAAGCAATACCGTTCTAAGAATTAAACTGAAATGCTTGCGGAAAAATGGTACCTTAGCAGAGGAACGTTGAGGGACAATTTTTCCAGCAGCTTCCACCCCATGGCAGCCCCCCGAAAGGGAGGGCAGGAGGGAGGGTGTCTCTCCTCCGAGTGGCCTGGGCAGCAGAGCTTTTTGTCCGGCTCAACTGAAGCCATGGGAGGCTGGAGACCTTCGATGAAAGCGATGGGTGCTTGACCACCCCGGCAGTGGCCAAGGCGGAGGATTGCCAGTAGCAGCGGCCCGGAAGATGGATGGGGCTCCTTTACCAGCCCCACCCCCCACCTCCATGGCCTACTCTACCTTCCAGGGCCCAAAGATGCCAGAACCCCAGCATTTCTGGCCTCCAGTTTGACTCAGTGTTGAGGCACCAAAGTTCAAGCCACCCACTCTGGCCCCACAGCCCAGATGCACCACAGGTAGTGGCCAGCATCTTCCGCAGACTGGGTGAATCAGTCTCAGAAGGCAGCCTTGGGTGCAAGTAGCGATGGGTGCCTCTTCCTTCCCCTCCCCCAAAGGCTCTTTAGCAAGGGGGAAGCAACACATCCAGCTCAGGAGGAGGGAAGAAGGGGTGCTCCAGATCCCCTCCCCACCTGGCCTGCAGGGGATGCATCCAGAACAGTTGTGGGCCCCCTCCAAGCTCCTTTGGGGGCTCCCCATCTTCCTAAGCCAGGAGCCTCCAGGCCTTTGCTGGACCTGAAGCCCAGATTCTTTCTTCGGGCAATGTGCGGAACACTAACCCCCTCCTCCTCCTGGGCTGGAGAGAGACCTGCCCGCCGCCCCGGCCTTCCGGGGGTCTCTGCTCAGCCAGGGCCCCTTTCCGCCCCCCCCTCCTCTGCACAGGAAACATTCGAAACAGTGTTAGACTCCAGGAGCCCCGCCGGGGATGAACCGGTGTCGAGGTCAAATCCTGGCCACTGCTAAGGCTCCCCGCCCAGCCTGGCCTTCGTAGGAGGAGGCAGCTTTGTCTTCCGGGTCCTGGGGACGGCGCTGGTCCCCAACCACCTCCTGCACCCCTCCACTGGCCGTCGCACTCTGTGCCGGCAAAGTCCCATCTCCGCAGGCAGAAGTGAGGGTCCCTCCGGCCCCCAGCCGCTCCAGGTGTGGCCTGCTGGGGGGGGGGCTAGGAAGTGCTTGCCTCTTTCTTCTCCACGCGGAGCCGGTACTTCTGGGTGTAGGGCGAGAAGGAAACCGAGACGGTGGTGGCGGGGGACTTGAGGCGCATGTTCCGGCCGGAGGTGATGAGGTCCCCGAAGCCCTGCTGGTGCGAGAAGGCGTAGCCAGAGCGGCGGGAGGCAGTGCGCTGCAGGTAGCGCTTCAGGGCGGGCGGCCCGGGTGTTTTGCGGAGCTGCTTCACTTTGCGCACCACCTGCGCGAGAGAAGAAGAGGAGGCCGGCTGAGATGGGGGGGGGAGAGGTATCACGGGGGAAAACAGGCACCCTTGACTCTGCTGCACATTTGGTCTCTGAGGCATTTGAACCGCTTCCCCTGCCAAATGTCTGAGTGGCACCCAGCTGATGGGGTGGACGGGGTGGCAGCCCCCCAATTGTGCCACCCGCCCTGCGGGATAAGGGGGGGGAGGCTCTGCATTCCCACCATGGGACCCTGCAACGCTAGGAAAAAAGGGGGTCTGGAGAGGCCGAGGATCCTTCTGGCCAACCTTCCCTCCAGGCAAGGCCTCCCTGCCGCCTTACACTACAGCCCCCCCATCCCCACACCTTCCTCCTCCTCCCCACCCTCTTTTTCCCCTTTAGGGCTCTTCATTTTCTCCAGAGGGTCAACTCAATTTCACTGCACATGTTGTGCATTGACAATAAAGGATTGAATTGAACCCAGCCCAGGGGCTCCTCCCACCTTCTCTGCCCCACCCAGCTCAGCTGGCCCTTCTTCATTCCTGACCATCTCCTCTGGTTTTGCTCAGCAGCCCTTAAGCAAAACCCCCCCATTTTTATTTTATTTATTTATTTTACAAAAAAAATTATACCGCCCCCTTCCCAAGGGACTCGGGGCAGTGTACAGCCATTTAAAAACAAAACACATAGAAAAGTTAAAAAATGGCTTCTGGTGGTGACGTCAGGGCAGTGCAGAAAGCAAGGACAGTGGCTCTGGTCTTTGTATTTCTGATCCTGCCAAATTGGGGACCTTTCGAGGCACGGTAGGTCTTGAGGACCGCGTGAATTAGAGGGAAGCCTCTGGAGTAGCAAGGTGACAGGCAATCGCCTGCTACGATCAAAGGAACCCCCTTCAACCCGACTTGACT